>JAODAL010030234.1:0-50278 GCA_025379985.1 Phyllomedusa bahiana | reverse complement strand
AAAAAGCTGTATTCACATTTAATTGCAAGGAGCCTCAATGAACAAAGCTGTAGTGCGCAAAAGTGAAATAACACGTATCTGTAATGTATTCGGATAATAAAAGGTATTTTTTGCACCTATCAACCTGTGCTGATACAAAATTGCTGGATTCTAATTTAACTGCAAGGTGCCTATATCAACAAAGCTTGAATGGGCAAAATTGATAAAGAACACCTATATGAAATGTATTCTTATAATAATATTGGAGTTTTGAACAATAGAGACCTGAAGTTACTATAAAAGATTTGTATCCTAATATAAGTTCTTGCTGACCAATATACTGGAAATATTCAATAGAAAACTGTTAATAATAAAGCTATTGCAGTGCAATGTCTACACTAAGTCTTGGTGAACTTTGTCCAGTATTCTTTATAGAGCTTGTCTGTGTTTGCCCGCGGGCCCCCCCCCCCCTGCCCCACTCCCCCCGTGACTTTACAGCGGTAGATGCTCCTTTAAATTTCTTTACCTAACTACATAAAATCTTCCAATCTCTGATCTAACTAAGTTGTAAGGATCACAGCTAACAGTAGAGCTTTCTCTGTGAATAAAAAGAATAATTTCGCTGAGCTATTTGGACACAGGCAGAGCGCACGTCCTACTGCTATGAGACGCTGAGAGACACTGATCATGAACAGGAAGGCTGTTCTATGTAAAACGAGGTCATGTGATTTTTCCAGCCAATCGCAACCATACACATCCCAGTCATGACGTCGCACACACATCTCACCCTGCTCTATTCTGTAAGCTGATTTGCTGGCCGCCAAAATGACAGGAAGCGCCGAAAATGGCGCGATATTAATAGATGATGCACAGATTTTAACCTAAATTATCGCATGATCTAAAAATTTTCGATCAACATAAATACTGTGCCGATTTCAACTTTGTCGATAATAATCGCTCAACACTACTGGGGACTTAATAAGATCACGGTAAAGAACCGGTACCCTCTTCCCCTGATCACGGAACTCTTTGATCGCCTACGCGGCACACGGATCTTCTCCAAGCTGGATTTGAGGGGGGCCTATAACCTGGTTCAGATCTGTAAGGGCGATGAATGGAAGACGCCCTTCAACACCAGGGACGAGCATTTCAAATATCTGGTCATGCCGTTCGGCCTGTGTAATGCTCCATCCGTCTTCCAGGAGTTTGTAAATGACGTCTTCCGAGATCTCCTCTACTCCTGTGTCGTGGTCTACTTTGACGACATCCTAGTGTACTCACCCAATTTGGAGGCCCACCGTGTCCACGTTCGTCAGGTTCTGAGGTGCCTGCGAGCTAATCATCTGTATGACAAACTGGGGAATTGTCTCTTTACCCAAACGAGCCTTCCATTCCTGTGCTATGTCATCTCGGACCAGGGCTTGTGGATGGATCCAGCGAAGTTGGCTGCTGTTTTGCAATGGCTACGCCCAGTTGGCCTACGGGCCATGCAACGTTTCCTCGGATTCTGCAATTACTATCAGCAGTTCATTCTACACTTCTCCACGCTGGTGACTCGGATTGTAGCCCTGACCAAGAAAAACTCCAACCCGCGAGGTTGGCCACTGGAGGCCGAAGAAGCATTCACAAAGCTGAAAACCGCATTTGCCTCCATGTCGATCATGACGCGACCGGACTCCTCGCAGCCTTTCTCGCTAGAAGTAGACACCTCTTCGGTCGGAGTTGGAGCGGTTCTCACGCAGGAGGGACCTACTTGCAAAACAGTCAGTTGTGGATTATACTCCATGATGTTCACGCCGGCATAAAGGAAATATAATATCGGGGATCTGGAATTATTGGCCATTAAACTGGCGCTTGAAAGAATGGCGTTACCTGTTGGAAGGTGCTCAGCATCCCATCTGTATCTATTCTGACCATAAGAACCTTCAGTATCTCCAAACGGCCCAGCATCTCAATCCACGCCAAGCCAGGTGGTCTCTCTTCTTCTCCCGGTTTAACTTCCAGATCCACTTTCGCCCCGCGGAGAAGAATGTCAAGGCCGATGCCCTCTCGTGCGCCTGGTTGGGGAGGAGGTGGCCCCTGAGCACATTATACCCCCGGAGTGCCTGGTCTCCGCAACTCCTGTTGACCTTCGGGATGTTCCGCCTGGAAACACCTACGTGCGCCCCGCACTCCAAAGGAAAATTTTGAAGTGGGGTCATTGCCCTCTGTTGGCCGGACATCCTGGGGCTTGTAAGACGTTTCTCCTGATCTCACGGTTCTATTGGTGGCCGGACCTCGTTAAGGATGTCAGGGAATTCGTCGAGTCCTGTATCACCTGTTCCCGCAACAAGACACCTCGTCACAAACCGGCTGGACTCTTGCATCCCCTGCCCTTCCCTGCCCAACCATGGTCTCACGTGGTGATGGACTTTATAACAGATCTTCCTCCCTCATCCGGTAACACCGTTATCTGGGTGGTCACGGATCGGTTCTCAAAAATGGTGCATTTTGTCCCATTGCCAGGCTTACCGTATGCCCCGCGCCTGGCCGATCTGTTTTTTCACCACATTTTTCGTTTGCACGGGTTTCCCCTTCAAATCGTCTCGGATCAAGGGGTCCAGTTCATTTCTAAATTCTGGCGGGCCCTTTGTTCTCAACAGCAGGTGAAGCTTGATTTCTCCTCAGCTTACCACCCCCAGACGAATGTTCAGGTGGAGAGAGTCAACCAGGTCCTGGGGAATTATTTGCCCCACTTCGTCTCGGCCCGACAGGATGACTGGTCCAACTTGCTTCTGTGGGCTGAATTTTTCGTATAATTCCCCAGATTCGGATTCCGCAGGTGCCTCTCCCTTCTACATCGTGTACGGCCTGCACCCCCGCCCACCCCTCCCGCTGGCATCCCTGTCTGAGATCCCGGCAGCCGATGCGTTGGTCCAAGACATGAAGGCCATCTGGTCCCTGACCCGCCTGTCTCTGCTCCGTGCTTCAGGGTGCACGAAGGCTCAAGCAGATAAAAGAAGACGCCCTCCTCCAGTTTTGTCCCCGGGCGACAAGGTGTGGCTGTCGGACAAATATGTCCGCCTCAAGATCCCGAGTTACAAACTGGGACCCCGCTTTGTGGGGCCTTTCGAGATGCTTAAGCGCATAAACCCGGTGGCATATAAACTCCGGCTCCCGCCTACCATGCGCATCCCAAACTCCTTTCATGTCTCTCTACTAAAACCTTTGGTCCTGAATAGTTTTTCTCGTAAGGCAGTTCCCCCGTCGCCTGAGGCTGATGCCTCTAACATCTTTTTGGTCAAGGAAATCCTGGGTATGAGGAAGAGTGGAGGGAAACAATATTTCCTCATTGTTTGGAAGGGGTTCGGGCCCGAGGAAAGGTCTTGGGAGTCGGAGGAGAATATTCTGGACCATGAATTAATTTGGAGAAAAGGGGGGAGGCCAAGGGGGGGGGGTACTGTCATGGATGACGCCGCAGCCCGTGAGACGGGCTGCGGGCGCATCCATCCGTCTGACCGCTCCCCTGCGCCAGGAGCGAGTGGCGCCGCGGTCTGTGCCTCGGACCATGGGCGCACTCGCTCCCCATACTCACCCGACCGCCCTCCTGTCTCGTCGATCCCTAGTGCTGGCCGGTGCCCGCAGCCCCGCTCCCCTTCTTCAAACTTAAAGGGCCAGTGTGCCGGTAATTGGCCATTGCCGGCCGCTGACCCTATATAGGGGCTCCACCCCCGGCAGCACACTACCGGATCTTTAGTGCCTATCAGCCTTTAGAGAAAGCGTTTCCTTGTGCCTTGTCCATGTACCGTACCGTTTAGCTTCCGTCCCTCGACCATGAACCTCTGCCGCCTGTCCTGACCTACTGCCTGTCCCCGACTACGTCTACGTCTCACGATTCTGTACCATGCACTACCTTGGCTGCCACCGCAAGCAAGTCACGTCAGTGAAAGCGACCTGGTAGTTTCCTGCCGCAGCAAGTCCATCCCGCTTTGCGGCGGGCTTTGGTGAAAACCGGGATCCACTTAGACTCTGCTCCCTGGCATGGCTTACACCATCGCTTGCGGTGGTCCAGCGGATCCACTACCTCCAACCATGACAAACCCTCATAGATATGTAGCTACGGATACCTCCCAAGTGTCCCTCTTTTGAAGTGACAGTTCTTATTTTAGACCCAAATCCCTCTGTCCGTCTTTACTTCTTAAATGTCTCTCTTTTTGACTTGATGTATAAACATGCATTATTATACTTACTATATTGCCCCAAAAACGCATCACTCTGGTTCCTAACTGAATATTAAGCTACAGATTATATATAATTTATTAATTTGTTGCAATTTGGACCTACATGAAAAAAATTATTTCTCTCAAGAAATCATAAGTGTCCCTCTTTGATCATCCAAAAATTTGGAAGATATGAGCCATGTAGAAGCAACATGATATGGTACAATTCTAAAACACTGAACTATATACTGTATATTGAAACCTTGATGAGAGGACCACCGAAATTTGCAATAAAAAGGGCCTTCTGGGGGAGGAGGGGATACTCTCAAGACTACAACAGAACAAAAATCTACCTTAGATACAAGATGTTTTTAGAAATATTTCACTGTGTGCATCATCATATTTTCTTTATTAATGTACATATTTTAAGTATGCCAAGGAACAATTATCACATACAAAGGAGGAAGGTGAGAAGGCAGCTACAATATTGGTCAGCAGTGGTATTTGCTGAGTCTTAAATAAAACTTCCTGGCCCAACCCCAAAGAACAAGGAACAATTATCACATACAAAGGAGGAAGCTGAGCAGGCAACTACAATATTGGTCAGCAGAGGTACCTAATGAGTCTTAAAGCTTTCAGGCCCAACCCCAGCCAATATTAGCCTTTTCACTGCTTTTCCCCAGCAGTCATACTGCACTGTTTTTATGCCGTATCAACAAATTTGGAGGCACACAGTGGTAGGGTGTAGATCCATGATTCCGGAAGACTACACTGTATTCTTCGCTCCTTTATTTTACTTCTTATTGTAGTTCTCATTGACAAATTTCTATGGCTTCTGCACCACTGAATAGTACACAGGGAAAATGCTTCTACACTGAGGTGGGAACCTCCATTTGAGTTTTCCTTCATTTCAATGGATAAAAAATAACAACATGAAATAATAATAAGATATAAGACACAAGTTATAATGTTTGTTTTCTTATTTAAGGAAAACACTAATCCCAAAAGTGAATTCCACCTGACCAATTTAGTGACCAGCACTTTGCAGATTTTCTTTGCTGGGGTGGAAACCACCAGCACCACCCTGACCTATGCGCTTCTTCTTCTAATGAAATACCCAGATGTCCTTGGTAAGTGAAAACCTTTCCAATCACTTGAATTTTTTAATTGTATGTAACAAAATGTAATATGATATAAAGCAGCTTTCATGGGAATGAGTCAACACTTCACCTCAGTATATTATTCTTTTTCAGGACTTCTTTTTTGTTCATTCATAGATTTTGTTATGTATTCTATGTGCAGTTCTTGTAGCTATAAGCCAACAAATATGTTTTTTTTTTTTTTTTAATGCACTATGTCTGTATTAGGTATCAAGATCATTGTGAAAAATCACATCTAGAACCTGTTCCCTTGTCACTATTTCTCATTTCTACTAGCCTCAGTCCACAAAGAGATTGACAATGTCATTGGTCGGGATCGATGCCCAAGGATTCAAGACCGAATTCAGATGCCATTCACAGATGCTGTTATTCATGAAGTACAACGTTTCATAGATTTGATTCCAATGGGTGTGCCACGGAAAACAACCAAAAACATTACATACAAAGGATACTCTATACCTATGGTAGGTTTTCTGAAATATGTGGATGTAAAGATTTGTTCAGAAGTACTGTAGGTCATGGAATGTCTTATTTATCTACTTGGTGGTGAATAAGTTCTGTCCTCTAAGGGTTATGGGTACTTGACATGACTTAGACATTAAGGGCCACATGTATGAATCCCGACGGGTCGGGGCGCACCTTTCCGCCAGTTTTCCGGCGGAATCTGCGCCTGATTTATGTCGGGGCCAGAGCGCGCTCATACATACAATGTAAAGTCCGCTGCGCCTAGCCTGTGTTTTAGGCGCTGTGCGGGTCCGAGGCGCAGTGCGGCGATGCGCCTATGATTCGGCACCGGAGGTAGTGCGGTCATACATGCGGGGAAAAGTCCGCCGCGCCTCGCCAGTGTGTTAGGCGCAGTGCGGGGACCGAGGCGCAGTGCGGCGCTGCGCCTATGATTCGCCGCCGGAGGTAGCGCACTCATACATGCGGGGAAAAGTTCCCTGCGCCTCGCCAGTGTGTGTGGGGCACAGTGCGGGGACATGGGCGCAGTGCGGGACTTAGGCGCCGTGCGGGACTGCGCCGAAAAACAGTTCCGATGCGAGACAGGCTGGAACAGCGAGAAATCATTCCACATGTCGGTGCGAAGTATGAATCAAAAATCGCCTTTATAAAGGCGTTCAACATTCTCTGGAAAAGAGCTGAAACCTAAAAAATAAAAAATACATAAAACAAAATCACTTTCCAATATCCTAATTCAAGAATTAGGATATAGGAAATTGCCGGGAAATACAGTAATTCAAATTCTGAAAGCTATTCTGATTGGTCGGCAGAAGCCAGCCAATCAGAATAGGAGCGACAGTGAACCATTAAAACCTATGGGGAAGTTTAGACCAATCAGAATCCACGGCGGGATAATTCAAAATACAGTAAAAAGACAGAAAAGAGCTGATTGGCTGAGCTAGCGGGTGCTTGGCTATCCCAGCCAATCAGAGCGCGAGCTACTTCTCCCATTATAGTCTATGGAGAGATGGGCGCACTGAAATCTCGGCGCTCAGCGCCGTGCGGCATGAAGTATTAATCAAGATTTTTTTTTTATTAAATGTCAAACATTATCAGATAAAGAGCCGAACCCTTCTTTACAAATAAAGCAGTTAAAAACCCGAACAACGCGTTTGTCGCCGAGACCGGCGCTACATAGGGAATTGCAATAGAGAGAATCGCCGGGAAATACAGTAATTCAAATTGTTTAAGCTATTCTCATTGGTCGGCATAAACCAGCCAATCAGAATAGGAGCGACAATGTCCCATTATAACCTATGGAGGAGAATTGACCAATCAGAATAGGAGCGACAATGTCCTATTATATCCTATGGAGAAAAATTGACCAATCATATTCAAAGGCGGGACAGTTCAAAATACAGTAAAAATGCAGAAACGAGCTGATTGGTTGAAGCGGCGGGGGCTCGTCCAGCTTAGCCAATCAGAGCGCGAGCTACTTTCTCATAGAGTTCTATGGGGAAAAGAAATTCATGAGCGGGGTCTGTGATTGGCTAAGTTAAAAGAGGCCCGTTATTTGGACCAATGGGAGAGCGAGCGACGCTCCTATGGGTTTTCTAATGCAATCTGAAATAAAACTGTACACGGCCGAAATCAAATTATAACACTGCAGAAGTGGTCCCGATGTGTATATAAAAAAGAATGATAATACGGGGTAACGAAAAAAAAATATTAATTCAATAAAATCATGTTTTATTTCTTTATTTTCGTTAGCCAAGGATCATAGTATGGGTGCAACGAAAATAAAGAAATAAACATGATTTTATCGATTTAATTTTTTTTTTTTCGTTACCCCCATATTATTTTTCGTTTATATACACATCAGGACAACTTCTGTAGTGTTATAATTTTGATTTCGGCCATGTACAGTTTTATTTCAGATTGCATTAGAAAACCCATAGGAGCGTCGCTCGCTCTCCCATTGGTCCAAATAACGGCGCCTCTTTTAACTTAGCCAATCATAGAGCGCGCTCAGAATTTCTTTTCCCCATAGAACTCTCTGAGAAAGTAGCTCGCTCTCTGATTGGCTAAGCTGGACGAGCCCCCGCCGCTTCAACCAATCAGCTCGTTTCTGCATTTTTACTGTATTTTGAACTGTCCCGCCTTTGAATATGATTGGTCAATTTTTCTCCATAGGATATAATGGGACATTGTCGCTCCTATTCTGATTGGTCAATTCTCCTCCATAGGATATAATGGGTCTTTGTCGCTCCTATTCTGATTGGCTGGGTTATGCCGACCAATGAGAATAGCTTAAACAATTTGAATTACTGTATTTCCCGGCGATTCTCTCTATTGCAATTCCCTATGTAGCGCCGGTCTCGGCGACAAACGCGTTGTTCGGGTTTTTAACTGCATTATTTGTAAAGAAGGGTTCGGCTCTTTATCTGATAATGTTTTACACTTAATAAAAATGATTTTTTGATTAATACTTCATGCCGCACGGCGCTGAGCGCCGAGATTTCAGTGCGCCCATCTCTCCATAGACTATAATGGGAGAAGTAGCTCGCGCTCTGATTGGCTGGGATAGCCAAGCACCCGCTAGCTCAGCCAATCAGCTCTTTTCTGTCTTTTTCATGTATTTTGAATTATCCCACCGTGGATTCTGATTGGTGTAAACTTCTCCATAGACTAGAATGTGTCTTTGTCGCTCCTATTCTGATTGGCTGAGCTAGCCAAGTCCCCGGTAGCTCAGCCAATCAGCTCTTTTCTGCATTTTTACTGTATTTTGAACTATCCCGCCGTGGATTCTGATTGGTCTAAACTTCCCCATAGGTTTTAATGGTTCACTGTCGCTCCTATTCTGATTGGCTGGTTTTATGCCGACCAATGAGAATAGTTCAGAATTTGAATTACTGTATTTCCCGGCAATTTCCAATAACATAATTCTTGATTTTGCACCGTTCTAGAGTTTTGGAAAGTGTTTTTTTTTTTATTATGTTTATTTTTTACATTCAGCTCTTTTCTGACACTGTTTTCCGCCTTTATAAAGGCGATTTTTTCGGAATCATACTCCTGCTGCACGGAGCGGAGCGCCAAGATTTCTGTCGCGATCTTCGATCCGCTTCCTCGCATGTTAGGATCCTGCTTCACTTCGCCTCTGCCGGAGCATTTAGACCAAAAAAAACCTGGTCTGCTTGTCGGAGCTGCCGAGCGCTGCACTGCGCCTCGCTTTGCCGACTCGCCATCGTACATGCCTCGGGGTTTTCGAGCGCGCCGCGTCCCGCCCCGAAACGCCTACCCAGCACCCACACCGCGCCCACTGCCCGCCCCTTCATGCGGGGCGCAGCTGAAAGTGGCGTACACTGCGCCTAACACTGAATCCCCGCCTCCGACAGCGGGATTCGGGCTGGGAGGCGCAGTGTACGCCAAAAAAAGGGCGAAAAGCCCGTTCATACATGTCGCCCTAAGACATTACTTAAAGTATTTAGACAACATCAGAAAACTGGACGACACCATCTTATTGTGAAATTAAAGGGAAGAAATACAATGGAACATATGTCTGACCAATGGGTATGCTAGGCCCTTCAGGAAGACAGTCTCCAGTTTGGCTAATGAATTGAGGTATCAGATGAGAAACCCTACTCTTTAAACTCTCAGTGCTCTATTATGGTATTTGAAATTAGATCTCAACCATACAAGTCTTTTAAGCTACATAATCTTATATTTCAGAACACCAATGTGTTTCCAATGTTGACCACGGTGTTGAACGACCCAACTTGCTTTCCATACCCAGATGAATTCAACCCCAAGAATTTCCTTGATGAACATGGTGAACTTAAAAACAATGATGCCTTCATTCCTCTGACTACAGGTATATTTAGCTATAGTATGTTCCTTGCTATGTCAGGGGGTATCTAAAGGTGTGACATGGTTTAAATCTCACTAACTGTAATTATGATGTATCAGCGATCTTAACTACTGTATTGGTTACCATCGTTTTTATATGACGTGTCAGGTTATAACTCGGCTGACAGGTAATGCCATTAAGCATTTGTCTCCCTGATAATCTCAGAAAACTCTGGGGGAAACGCGTTGGAGCTTAATAGTTTTTTCAAAAATTCTTTAATAATATTCCGCTTGAAAATCAAATTCTATAGAATCCTCTTGTCGTTACGAGGTTATTATTTTTATTATTTGTGTCAGGTTGCTTTGCTCATTCCTATGTGAGAACTCCTATCTTGCCTAATTTTGGATCCAGGGAAATGGTAGGGTCTCTCCAATAGGGATAGGTTCAGTGTTGGATTCGCCCTTATAAGGGTGGTTACTCCGCTTTTCTGTAATTATTAACCTATTAAAAGTTAAGTTTTATTATCATTTTTGGTAGATGCTCAAATACTGTTCTTTGATATCTAAAGGTGTGAATCATTTTTACAAACTTTTGAGATATTATAGCAACTTGTCAGAAGCTTTGATTGGTGGGAGTTCAAGGGCTGAGAACTTTGCCTCTTTGCTTCTACTCGGATCTCTTAGAAAAAGTGGTCATTGAATATATGGATACATAGACAGACTTCCTTAAAGTCTTTCTATGAATACTGTACATGCACTGCTCGCTTAGCTCTTCGATGAAAGCCAAGCAGAACCAATCTGAAATGAAGGAACCCAGTGTTAAGCAGAGCAATTCTAGTCTAGACCATTACCCATCAAAACTTCTGTAAAAGGGGTTGTCTCACTACATGGATTGCTTTTTATGTTAAAGATCTTGCAAAAACAAGTCACTTTGCAATATGTGTCCATTAACAATATCCTACCTATTCTGAGCTATCCCCTCTTGTATGGGCTACATCAACTCTTCAGGTCACTATAGCAACAGACCTGCTTGATCTCTCATGATAGGCTGCCAGCACTGGTTGCTATAGCAACAGACCTGGATTCTACTGCAGCCTAGTAGAAACCAGTAAACACGCCCATGAATTCAAAATGAAACCAAGAAAACAGGATTGAGGTAAGATGAATAAATATAGCGAGACAACCCCTTTAAGTCACTATGACATGCCAGATTGTAAAAAAAGGTACCCTTTAAACTAGGGGATATGTTAAACGGAAAGTAAACTATGAAAGACATAAATAGCATATATAGAGAGATTTCCTCTATAGATAGATCTGTAAAAGTGCCATAAAAAATGCAAAAACAGACAGCTTTAGTGACGTCTTACAGGCAGAGAAGGAACCTTTGCTCAGGGCAAAGATGATGGGTTGTCGAAAGTAAGCGACTGCCTAAGGCAATACTTCAATCCCTACTGGAAGGGGGTGCAATGAGGCATGGAGTGAGCTGAATTTTCCATTGGGGGGAGGCGCTATATGCCTTATTTGCCTTGGGCAGCAGCATACCTTGTCCCAGTCCTGCCTTTGCTTTCTGTCTGAAAGTCGACTGTTATCAGAAGTGTTCACCAGCACAATACCACTCATGTTTGGGGAAAATGGCCATGTTTTAATGTTATTTAATAGGTGAGGTGTAAGTTTTTTTTTGTTTCTTTTTACAGTACTTCATTTTGAGATAGTATTTCCAAGGCAGGTGTTGCTATTTTTAGTGGTTTTTGTGTAAAAATAAGATGTATTTGCCCCAAATTTTCCATGGTCCCAAAGTAATGTTTGTCCACAATGCTATATGTAAAACTAAATAAAACATTCTTTAAAAAAAGGCAGCAATAATCTTCATTTACGACACCTGAGTTTCCCAGATGATACTAATTGAGCAGCAGAAACCTCCCTATAACTTTGTGAGCTGAGGTTAATCTGACCGTCGGGTCAATCGTGCATCTATATTAGTGCATGATTTGAAATTACTAGATTTGAAAGTGATAGATTGTAAGTGGGCTTGAGAAATAGGACGGAAATGGGACAGAAGTGGGCATAAGGGGGCCAGGAGGATCACTTTCTTGTGAGTACCTGATCTATACACCCCACACCTCATTCACCATGCTCACTATTGCTGTCTACCTTGTAGCCATCTCCCTCCTACTTTACCATCCAGTCTCAGCCCCTGACAATTCTATCCATATCAGCGCCTCTCTCCTCCCCTCACCCATGTATACATCCCACACACTGTTCTCCCTTTTCAACCACCACAAATCACCTGCTTGCATAGTGCCACACAAGCGCCGCTCATACACATCACTTAACCATCTGCTGTCGCTTTTCATTCTCCTGCTTCTCGCTGCAGGAGACATCTCCCCGAACCCCGGCCCTCCTTCCTTTACTGCTCATCCCACCTCCTCCTCTGCCTCCCATAGAAACCCTGCTAACCTCCTTGCTATTCACTGTACTTCTTTTTCTGCCCCTTTTAAATGTGCTCTGTGGAACGCCCGATATGTTGGCAACAAACTCACTGCTGTTCATGACCTGTTTCTTTCTCACTCCCTCAACCTCCTAGCTCTCACAGAAACATGGCTCCAGCACTCTGACACTGCTTCCCTTGCCGCTCTCACCTATGGTGGGCTACACTTCACCCACACCCCCAGACCTGAGAACAGGCCGGGTGGAGGAGTTGGCATACTTCTCTCTCCACACTGCACTTACCAGGTCATTCCCCCTGTACCCTCCCTCACTTTCCCTTCCTTTGAGGTCCACACCCTCAGACTCTTCCGGCCATTTTCTCTCAGAGTCGCGGTTGTGTACAGACCCCCCGGCTCACCCCGCCAGTTTCTGGATCATTTTGCCACCTGGCTCCCTTATTTCCTCTCTACTGAAATACCCACTCTCATCATGGGTGATTTCAACATCCCCATTGATGACCCCATGTCTCCTTCGGCCTCTCAGTTCCTTTCACTGACCTCTTCTCTTGGCCTCTCGCAGTTTACAGACTCTCCCACCCACAAGGATGGGAACTCACTTGATCTGGTCTTCTGTCGTCTTTCTTCCATTTCTAACCTCACTAATTCTCCTTATGCTCTCTCCGATCATAACCTCATCTCTTTTACTATCAATATTTTGCAGCCCTCTCTGGACACACCTGCCCGTCATCCATTCAGAAATATCCACTCCATTAACACTCAGGAACTCACAGACACCATACAGTCCTTACTGCCCCCAATCTCCTCCCTCTCCAGCACTGACCTCGCTGTTAAATGTTACAATGAAACGCTCTCATCCACCCTTGACATGTTAGCACCACTCACACACCGCACCACCAGAGTCAGACACCCACAGCCATGGCACACTCCTCAGACTCGCCATCTGCAGCGCTGTTCCAGGTGTGCGGAGCATCTGTGGAGAAAGTCAAAGCTACCTGCAGACTTTCTCCACTATAAATTCATGCTTAGGACTTATCACACTCCCCTTCACTGCGCCAAACTAAAATATATTTCACCTACCTCATCTCCCCATTACACAACTACCCAAAACGCCTGTTCGACACCTTCCACTCCCTCCTCAGGCCCAAAGCTCAGGCCCCGGTCACTGACCTCTGTGCTGAAGACCTGGCCACTCACTTCAAAGACAAAATTGACAGTATCCGGCATAACATCTCATCTCAAAACCCAAGCAGAACCCATCCTGTCCCTCACCGCACATCCTCTAGTCTGCTCTCAGCTCTTGACCCAACGACAGAAGAAGTGTCCAGACTTCTCCTGTCTGATCGCCCCACCACCTGCTCCAGTGACCCCATTCCTTCCCACCTTCTCCAGTCTATTTCTCCAGCTATCCTCTCTCACCTTACTGCAATCTTCAACCTCTCTCTCTCCACTGGGATTTTCCCATCCTCCTTTAAACAGGCTACTCTCACCCCTTTACTAAAAAAGCCCTCTCTGGACCCATCCCGCGCTGCTAATTACCGACCGGTATCTAATCTGCCCTTCATCTCTAAACTCCTGGAACGATTGATCTACTCCTGTTTAATCCGCTATCTCTCCGCTAACTCTCTTCTCGATCCTCTAAAATCAGGTTTCTGCACCCTACACTCCACAGAAACTGCTTTAGTTAAAGTCTCTAACGATCTCCACACTGCTAAATCGCAGGGTAAATACTCGTTGTTGATTCTACTGAATCTCTCTGCAGCATTTGACACTGTTGATCACCATCTTCTCCTCAGCATGCTCCATGCAATTGGCATCCAGGACACCGCTCTCTCTTGGTTCTCTTCCTACCTCTCTGACCGCTTCTTCGGTGTCTTATTTGCAGGTTCTACTTCTTCTCCTCTCCCTCTTGCTGTTGGGGACCCTCAGGGGTCAGTTCTCGGTCCACTCCTCTTCTCAATCTATACAGCCCCCATTGGCCAAACCATCAGTAGATTTGGCTTCCAGTACCATCTCTATGCTGATGACACCCAATTATACACCTCTTCCTGAGACCTCACTCCTGCCCTGCTACAAAACACCAGTGACTGTCTGTCCGCTGTCTCTGACATCATGTCTTCTCTCTATCTCCAACTAAACCTCACTAAAACTGAACTTCTTGTCTTTCCCCCATCTACTAACCAACCCCCCTCTGCTATTTCTCTCTCAGTATGTGGCACCACTATAACACCTAGGCAGCAGGCCCGATGTCTTGGGGTTATTCTAGACTCTGATCTGTCGTTCACCCCTTATATACATCTCCAGAATCCATCCTTTTCTCACTATCGAAACAACTCAAACCCTCATTGTTGCTCTTATTCATTCTCGTTTTGATTACTGTAACTCCCTGCTTATCGGTCTCCAACTCTGCAAACTCTCCACTCTCCAATCTGTCCTGAATGCAGCAGCCAGGCTGGTCTTTTTCTCAGCCGCTATACTAATGCCTCTTACCTTGTGTCAGTCACTGCACTGGTTGCCCATCCAGTACTGAATACAGCATAAACTAATTACTTTCACCCATAAAGCTCTCTACAACGCTGCACCTCCCTACATCTCCTCCCTCATCTCTGTCTACCACCCTGCCCGCTCTCTCCGCTCAGCTGCGGACATCAAACTACGGACCACAATCATCCGAACTTCCCATACCCGTCTACAAGATTTTGCACGTGTTGCACCCGTTCTCTGGAACATGCTACCACGTACCATCAGGCACAATCCTAGCCTTCGCAGTTTTAAGAGTGTCCTGAAAATACATCTTCTTAGGCAGGCCTACCAAGATCCCTAAGTGCTAACCCACACCTTCTATCTCACACACATCTGTCACTCCCTGCACTAGGGCAATCACAGGCACTTATCTGTATATATATGTACTGTCATGGTGGCAGGTTCACCCAATTTTTATGTAAACCACCCCATATTTATGAAACAAGGCTGGACCATTGTAAATTCAGCACTTCTCCCCCGTTGTCTCCCCCAGACACCCTCTTAGATTGTAAGCTCTTGTGAGCAGGGCCTTTACAGCTTGTGTCTGATCTGTACGTAGCTTTTTACTGTGTAATTTTTGTGTTTTGTCTGTAATTATACCCTCTACATTGTAAAGTGCTGCGGAATATGTTGCCGCAATATAAATAAAGATTATTAATATTATTATTATTATTATTATTCAGCACAGTTGCTCAGATAGTACCATCTTTGAACATTCTGATACTGAAAGTAAAATCTGCTCAGCTATGGCACAGTTTGGTAGAGAAGAGGGGGATTTATGTAGGGTGAATTAAGTATTCAGCAGAATTCCATTACAGCTCCACATGGTTTGTTACCCACCTTTCCCAGGACCCTGAAAGGCAATCCTGCCTACCTCTGCTATGGTATGGAAGATTTGTATTCTATAAATGAACAATTGGCTGTTACCCCTTGCCTTGTCCAGAAGCTGTGTCCATACACTATACAACAATATCCGGCAATGTCTTTCTAATGTTCTCCACATCAAGTCCCTTACAAAATAATACTGCCACACTGCCCACTAAAACATAGTAGTGTCACAGTGAGATGATGCATGTCAGGATTGGCCCATTTTGATCTCTCATTGTACTGCAGGAGAAAGCAGGCAGCAGAATGACTTCAGTGTCCTGCTACCTGCTGAATGTCAGGGAGTCTTGCAACTTCCACCTCCTATCAAGGCGCAGTCACTGGAAACGGGAGACTCAGGTTGCCATTCCAGTGCCCAAATCAACTGTGCCTCTAGAAGTTTATTTAAAGACCTTTATGATACACCGGGCTATATACACCATATACTGAGAATCCCAACAGATAACAATACACCTATAGCAAAGGAAATCTCAAAAACTACAATAATATAAAATACATATACATTACTAAAAAATTACTGACACATGATATAAAAATTATTTAAAATGACAATAGAACTACAAAAAACATGGTTTGCATAACTCTCCACTCCCAAGTCTCAAAATATCCAATCATAGAAAAGGTATCCCCATATATACATAATTATAAATAAAGCAGTGCATATAGCAAGGAAATAGATACAAAGACAATAAATACCCTACCTTGATAGATAATCGTAGCATCAATATAAACATCTAACATTAGGCTGGTGGGAGAGCGGAACCATGAGTCCCAACACGTGTTTCGCAGTGCGTTTCGTCCGGGGATAAATTGTAGATTAAATACCTGGTATATAAACACCTAGACCCTCCTCTAATTGTGAAAATACACCAGTCATAAATATTATAACAATACAGCCCATACTATAAACACCAATGAAAAACAACATACCATTTCACACCACGCTACATTGAGCGCCATTATACATCCACAGAAAGCAATAAATGAACAAAACAGAAATAACGAATTTCGCATGCGCGAAAGGACCGCGCAAGTGCAGTAATCACCACCACAGCCCTAAACAAATATGGAACTTGATAGAACCGAGTGTCACATCACGCAGGCGCGAAAAAATTGTGCATTCTCAATGGACACAAATGGCACGACTAGAAGGATCTATGACAGATAATAACCCAGTAATATATAGAGAATAAAAATCGCTTAATGTAATAAGCGGACAGCATATAAATAAGGTGAAGATGAAGGTGATACAGTGTTAGGTGAATAAATAAACCACACATAGTGCCAGTGAAGGTGCAAAAAAGGGCCAGTGAAAAAAAGTGCAAACATGTAAAATTTATTACATATATTAAAAATACATATATAAAGTGCCATAATATATAATAAATATTAATAATATAAGCATATTTTAAAATACATACAAAGTGAATATATGAAAAAATGTATACTAATAATAATAGAAATATACATAATAGTGATATAAAGTGAGAAAAAAAAATAATAATAATTTCCAACTAAACAAGATCCATTTCAAGATGACATAATGCTTTCACCAAAAATCCATACAATGACATAATAATAATATAGTAAAAAAACCTAAGCCCATATAATGGAGATGTATAAAACAGGAAGGTGCATATTCCAGGTGCAAAGAGATGATTTAAAACTTTCTCAAAAAATCCATACAATAACATATTCATCATAGTATGAAGATGTAAACCATTTAATAAATCGATGGAGGTATATGAAAAAACAGGAGGGTATATGTTCCAGGTGTAACACAAACACGAAGAAATATCACTAAAAAAGACAAAAACTAAAATTAATATACAAAATAATTAAAAACAATTAAAACCAGGTCAAACAACAGAAGAGAAAGAAAAAATAAAAAGAAAATAACAGAAGCAAATACAGAAATATATATCAAATACCAAATCAAAACATTTACAAAAATTTTTTTACAGAAAAGGAGCAATTCATTTGTTCATTCAGTCCTTTAGGGTAAACACAACACAAAAATCCACCTCACCTCATGTTGGGCCAAAATAGACTTCCAATCACCTCGCCGGGAATTAAAGAAGACCTGATCGATCCCACGAAAACGCGATCCAGATGCATCACAGCTAGTGATGAGCGATTACGTCGACTATCGTCATCGGGTCGATAGTCGATATCGTCAATTATCAAGACGATATCCGATAGTCGATAATAGATGATCGCCGATTACCATTAAAGTCTATGGGAGAGCAACAACACCTTCATTCTTACAACCAAACAGGGCTGGAGAAGCTGGAATTAACATCCACAACAGTCAAATGGATACGTGCTACATCTTATGCAACACACTTATGTTATAAAAGTCCCAGAAAAAAAGTCACAGACTATCCCTGTCTTGTACCACAGCATGACCCTTAAACCTGCATGACCCACAAATTAAAAAGTGCCAGAAGGCAGTATGATTTGAACCACCATTTTACTTGCACCGGACATTGATTATCTATGTCCTGGGCCACAGCATGAGCCCCGAACCTGCATGACCTCCAGATTTAAAAAGTGCCGGAAAAAGGAGTCTTTCAACCACCATTTTAGTTGAACTGGACATTGACTAAACATTTCCTGTAACGCAGCATGACCCTCAAACCTGTCTGACCCACAGATTAAAAAGTACCGGAAAAAGGAGTCTTTCAACCACCATTTTATTTGAACTGGACATTGACTATGCCTGTCCTGGACCGCAGCATGACCCCAAAACCTGCAAGACCCCCAGATATAAAAAGTGCCGGAAAAAGGTGTCTTTCAACCACCATTTTAGTTGAACTGGACATTGACTATACCTGTCCTGGGTAACCTACATCTGTTCAAATCTTCCTGTACCTCCCTTGTACAATTCAGATGAATATTTGTATCAGCTATTGTACATCCATTTGTTTAGTAGTTTAATTCTAAAAACTTTTTTTTAAAAATAGGATGGAATCCCACGTTTTTGTTTCTTTTTTTTTATTTTTTAAAAGGGGTTGTTCACTTGGGATTGCTGGTTTTTTTAAAGACTGAAAAAACAAGTCTTTTGAATATGTGCCTTTAAACAGTGCCCCTACCATTCCTGTTTTTGACAGCCCCATCCCCCTTGACCCATTTTTTGACAATTTGAAGAAAAAAATTTCTGTTAGAAACACATTTTTTTATAATAGGACCTGTAGTATGAGCATTTCAAAGCGCTGCCCAAAAAATTAAAAAAAAGCTTCTGAGCCATTTTAAAAAATTGTGAGAGAAATGCCAAATTTAAAACCACATTTCTGTTCCAAAGGACCAGATTAAGCTGATCCCCACCAAAAAGACCCCAAAACCCCTTTACAATGCAAAAATTTAAAGATAAAGTGAGTAAAGGAATAAAAGGTTTGTCAGAAAATTGGTTTTCTTTTACGCCCAACCGCAAAACCCGCAAATGACTTTTTTGGGAAAAAGAATAAAATTGCGTAGAAATTATATTTTTAAAAAAAATTTTTTCAAGAGGCCTTTCGTTTTTAAGAAGAAGGAAGTAGCCGGGAAAATCGGTGATCGGGGAATGGGGTAAAACACATAGAACCCTGCCTGATTTATCTTAGAAAGCAAACATCCACATTACGGGGAAAGCCGGGTGCTTTGCTGTAATGACTCCCACTGTGCTGAAGGTCCCCCAAATGACGCGGTGCTGGGCAGGGGCAAAAACCCCTATGGCGGGCGAGCCAAAGTCAATTGGGTCCGGAACACACAAAAAAACATCGGTGTTTCGCAGAAGTCGTGCACCAAGACTTAAAGGGGCTCTTGTGTTGTATGTGTGCCCTGCAGTATATGCGTTGGTTTAGGTGGGAAATAAAAAATTGCCAAGGGGCACCATTAGGTTTTGCCCCTTGGGCCCGTGCTGCCGCTCGGAATTGTTACCACTGGTCCTCGCTGTGTTGTTCCCGTGACATTTTAAGAAAGTGAAGCAGACCAACAGATGTCTCCGTTGACAAATTGAAGGCACCATTTTCCCGCATTTTACTTCTAATTGGGTGGGTGGAAAGGGAAAGTGCTGAGTTTTGTTTTTTTACCGGGGATCGAGGAGGGTGGCCACCCAGTAACTGTTGTTCATTTTGATGGCCTTAATGCGAGGATCATGTTGGAGGAAATGGAGCATCCAAGCACTCATGTGAGAGATGGAGCCTTGATTTCCCAAGCCTCTGGGTCGAGGGGCACTAGCAAACTGATCTTCCTCCTCCGCCTCAAATTCGCGCCAACCTCTTTCCAAGGCAGGGACGTCGGTAACGTCGGTGTCCAGGAATACCTCCTCCTCCTCCGCTTCCTCCGGCACAGCTTCAACACAGCCCTGACTTGCCTCAGATGATGCACCCTGAGAGCTGATGCGCCGCCTTGCACTAGCCCTGGACCCCGAACCACTGCCTAATGAAGACCGATAAAATTGTGAAACTGTCGGGCCTTGTGGATTCGACGGAGAGAAAGGCTCCGTGTCCGCATCTGTGTCCGTCTCCTCCTCCGTCGCTGGTGGGACCTGATGTTTCAGAGTGTCCAACGATCGTTCCAGAACTAAGATCACCACAATGCTCATGCTGACAAGGGCATTGTCCGCACTGACCATTTTGGTGGCTTCTTCAAAACTGGCAAGGATGGTGCAGAGCTCTTTCACCTGCCTCCACTCTCGGTGGCTCAACACCCCGAGGTCCGCACCGCTGCTTGTCAGGCCATGTGTCACTTCGTACTGCGTAATGGCATTGCGCTGCTGCCACAATCGCTGGAGCATGTGGAGGGTGGAATTCCAGCGTGTTGCCACGTCAACAATGAGACGGTTGACGGAGAGGCCGAGCTGACGCTGCAACGCAGCAGGGACGAAGGGACGAAGCAGGGTAGCAACGGGGAAGTGCGAATCAGACTCGAGCCTTCTCAGCAGGCAGTCCAGACCCGGGTGCCTTAGAATTTTCTGGACGACAAGGTTCATGACATGTGCCAGGCAAGATGTGCTCCAGCTACGATCTAAGCGCACAGATTCACGTTATCGCACACCACCTTGCCTAGCACAAGGTTCTTGTCACCCAGCCAGCGCTCGGTCTCGTTGCGGAGAGCCGTCCACAGCTCATGACCTGTGTGTGGACGGTCTCCAAGACAGATTAATTTCAACAAGGCCTGGTTTCTCTGGGCCCGTATGCCACCAGAGACCTTGGTGGAAAGAACCCTGCACCATCCCTGCCGTTTTGAAGAGCTTGCGCTGATCTGAAGACGCCGACAGTCACCACCCATAAAAAAGACATAACCACCCAGCTCCCCAGTGAGCTGTCACAGATATATATCGGCCTTGTCCGTGCTTACTATCCTTGTGTCGGTTGGTCCATGGAGTTTTCTATCAGACACAGATGCCAGACAACACGCTTGAATTTTAGATGACATGTGGCTGGCCAGGGCAGGACGGCTTTTCCTTGCAAAGAAAAGCCTGCTCGGGCATCTGGTATTGTGGCAGCAGGCATGACGTGGTGGAAACCCATCTGTGTCCACCAACGCAAGGCAACATTTCCAAGCCGCATAAGCCTGGCAATGCCCGACATTCAGGCTTTTGGCTTTGGATGTTTGGGTAAAGGTGTTCTCTTCTGCTCCACCAAACCTGGAAGACAGAAGCAGGCTGCTAGATTGGCTGCGAATGCGCATGCTGGTGGGAAGGAGAATGGTAATGAATGGGTATCTGTGGTGCTGGTGTACACGTCGCGACGGGAGCTGAAGCCGAGGCTTATCCCTGATACAGGACTCTGAGAGACATGGAACTGAGAACGCTTGGTGGTGGTAGGCGGAGAGAGGAGGCGGAACGAGAGGGTGTGACAGTGGTTTGAAGCCCGGCATCGGTGTGGCCTTTTTTGGGCCAAGTGTTGCCTCGCCACCATTTCAAGTCATGCATTCGCTGCCTGTGACAAGACAAGTTGGTGTGGTTTAAACACCAAAGATTCTTGCCTCTAACTGATCTTTACCGCAAAAGGGCGGCATATGACATCGCTGTGAATCAGAGGCTTGCCGAACAAGGCGCCAGGCTTTGAAGGTCTGGACCTTTTCGACGGCGGATAAGCAGGAGCGTGTTTTCCGCTGAATCGTGCTGCGGAATCATCTCACGGACTTCTGCAAACGCCCTCTCCCTTTTTGATGCGGACTTGTATGACACTGCCCATCGTATTTCCTCCTCTTCCAGTGTGTCGCGCTCGCAAGGAAATTTGCTTGAAAGACCACGTTGAATCGCAATGTCGTCACCATCATCAATCATCAACCGGTGACTTTCCGTCGTCCTTGACATTCTGATTCTGCATCCAGAGCTCGGCTACAACACAGGGCACTGCAAGCGTTTGCCCGAACGCCAAGATTTTTGCCGATGGACCGGCTTTCCTTCTCCTCCTCTGATGCATCAGTAATGTGTCAGAGCATACAACATCATTCCTCTTTGCCTCTTGATCTTTCAACGATGCCTTCGGACACCCAACCGCATTTTGTCATCAAAGAGGTCTTCAGAAAAGATGGATATCCACAGTGGTGGGTAGCACATTGACATTTGGGGCTGCCTTGCGCTCATGTTGGATCTGACGATGCTGATGACGATAATATGGGGCCGTGACTGAGGATGAGGAGGTAAAGCTGCTGGAATGCAGTTGTATTTAACCCTGAAGAAACATGTTGAGTAGATTTGGGCGACGCTGTTCTTTTACTTTACTGAGAATTTCACAGCCCTGACCCAGCGATGACAGCCCTGATGGCCGGCCAATCGAAACGATACGCGGCTTGCGTAGTTGTCCGCCAACACTGGAAGGAGCACCTACTCATCGTACCTCTACCTCCATGTCCACCAAACCCCTACTTTGCTCGCTTACTACCTGCATTTCGCTCCTTGCTTATAAAGATAAAAAAAATTTAAGAAATATGTAAGTTTTTGACAGTCTCTTATTAAAAAGACGGCAAATCACAGCTATTTCTGTAATCCCTCTAATTTCTACAGCCCACCTAGTGATTAGAAACTGAAATGTTTCTAGCAAATACCGGTGCAAATGCGGTTTGTGAAGATCCGTAAGTAGACAAAATCAACAGTGTTTCTTCTCAGTCCCCAGGATTTTACAACTGCCCATATGACAAGAATTGATATGTTTTCAACAAACTATCATACAAGTGCGCTATCTGCGCCAAAAACGTAGATTCATCGAGTGCAATAAAACTATTCAAAAAGTTACAACGGATGAGAAATGGCCGTTTTTTGCAGCAATGGCAACGAGAACAGTTGCATAGAAAAATTTTTCTATCAAATTGTCGTACAACGTGGCTATATGAAAAAAACAAGGGCCGCACCACGTACAAACTAGCTTATTTAAATGATAAACAATACAAACGGTGTTTTTTGCACCAATGAAAATACACCAACAGTAACTAAAAAATTCTGTATTCAAATTTAAGTACAAGGTGGCACAATCAACAAAACTGGGCCGCACCAAAGTAAAAAAAAAACACCCTATTGAAATGTAACGGATAATATAAGGTGTTTTTGCACCTATGGAAATACGACCTGCTGTACTTAGAAAAAGTTTCTGTATCCTAGATTGTAAGTACAAAGTGTCTTTGAAGAACAAAGACTGGCTGCGCCAAAGTGAAATACACGTAATTAAATTGTGTAACTGAGATAAAAATTTAGGTGTTTTGCACCTATGAAATACAAACAATACTAGCAAATTTCCTGTATGGTAATATAATTAGCAGAGATGGTCTTTCAACAAAAATGCCTCGCCAAAGTGAAAAACCAATTGTAAATTGTGGTACTGGATAATAAAAGGTGCGTTTTTTTGCACCTATGAAAACACCTGCAGTGACTATAAAATTCTGTTATCCAATTGTAATACACAAGTGGGTCTTTGAACAAAACTGGCTGCACAAAAGTGAAAAAAAAAAAAAACTAGATGTAAATCGTATACGATAAGAAAAGGTGTTTGCACCCTATAAAATAAACTGCATTACTAGAAAAGTTCTGTAACCTATATAATAACAGGCTTCACAAAATAACAATGGTACTATTCACCAAAAAAACTGTAATAAAAAAAGCCGATTTCAAATGCAGGTTCAAAGCAGTCTGGACGGCACAGTATAACACTCTCCTTTTAAACGCCTGCTGCCGTGTCTGGCTGTGTTCACGCACCGAGCCCTCGCCCCCTCCCCAACCGTGGCCTGTACACGCTAGATGCTTCTTTCAAAGTCTCAGCCTAACTAACTAAAAAAGAAATTCTCTTATCTTCTACGCTCATGTTCTTAATGTTCACCAGCTAAAAAAGATATTGTCTCTTTGAACAAGAGAACTGTGTCCGCTGAGCTGTCTCAGGAAATCAGACATACGACAGCACTTATTGAGACACAGACACCCACTGATGCTGAACAGGAAGTCTTTCTATTAAAAAATGAGGTCATGGAGATTATTTCTCAGCCAATCATAGCAACCATACACATCACAGTAATGCGACGTCGCACACCCAGCTCAACACCAGCTCAATTCTCTAAGCTTATTTGCTGTCCGCCAAAATGACAGTGAAGCCCAAAAAAGCAGATATTTAAAAGTTATGCACAGATACACCACCTAACATTTATCGCGTGACTCGGAAATTCCGATCAACCTAAAAACCTGCCAGATTTCAACTTTTCGATAATAATCGCTCAGACCGAACTAATTTTGACAATCATCATCTGTGTGAAATCATTGGAAAGGCAAAGAGCGTCATAGTCTCTGCAGACCTCCTGCTATGCTTCTGGCTGCAAGAGCTGTCATCTCCAGGCTGCACAAGCTCATTATGTAATACAGAACACCTCAGCATTGCTATAAAGCAGTTATACACGACAGCTGTATAAGCTGTTATAAGTTTGGAGAGCAGAGTATAAGAGCTGGTTATAATAGGGAGACGAATAGTAGCAGTTATACACACAGCCGAACTGATGAAAGTAAGTGGGAAAAATGCTCTCTGCCCCTTTCCCTCCCCCCCCCCCTCTGTTATCAGGCAGGAGGAAAACAGACTGTATAAGGCTGTGTTATGTGTTGGGAAGAGTGAATCTAGCAGCTAATTACTCAGCAACTGCCCAACCTTTACATAAACAGTCACTGGAGAGCAAGGAGTTATGCTAGACAGCCTTCATTATACAGACAACAGCCAGTCTGAGCAGCTCATTCTCACAGTTCAAGGGGAGTAAAGCACATAAGTGCAGGACTGCCAATCAGCAGTGCAGGGGCATTTCCCGTCGAGGCCGTGTCCCAACATACAGCTGAATGCAATGTCAGTCAGCCAATCACAGAAAAGTGGGGTGTGTCCCGTCCAGTCTGCTGCATGAATAGCTATAGACGCACAGCGTTTAGCTCATATCTGCTATACGAGTGACTTAGGTAATTGAAAACCAAAGACAAATTATTTTTACGTCCCCCATCATTAGAGATATGATCTTTGTACGAGATAAAACCCCTTTAAAATGCAAAATAACTAGAATATGCAGAGCAATCAAACGTATGTAAATGCATCCTCAGGTGGTTCCAGGAGCCTGTGCTTGCAAGGGGTCACCACCCAACAGGGGAGGAAAGCTGAATTAACATAAACAAGCATAAACCTGGATACAATGCTAATCTTAGGCAACACACGTAGTTTATACAAGCACAGAAAAAACGTCAACACACCATTCACTATCCTGTCTTGTACCACAGCATGACCCTTAAACCTGCATGCCCCACAAAATTAAAAAGTGCCAGGAGGCAGTATGATTTTAAACCATCATTTTACTTGAACTGAGGCATTGACTATCTCTGTCCTGGAACTCAGCAGACCATTCAACCTGTCTGACCCACAGATAAAAAGCTGCCGAAAAGGAGTCTTTCAAGCAGCATTATAGTTGAGCTGGACATTGACTATACGTGTCCTGTTCCGACAGCATGAGCCACCAAAAACTGCAATGACGCTACAGATTTAAAAAGTGCCGGAAGAAGAAGTCTTCAAACACCATTTTAGTTGAACTGGACATAACTTAACTGTCCTGTACCACAGTATGACCATTAAACCAGCTGTGTGAACCCCAGATTTAAAAAGTGCCGAAAAAGGAGTCTTTCACCACCATTTTTAGTTGAACTGGACATGACTATACACGTCGCGGCACAGCATGAACTTAAACCTTCATGACCCACAGATTAAAAAGTGCGGAAAAGAGGAGTCTTTCAACCACCATTTTAGTTGAACTGGACATTGACTATACTTCCTGGGTAACCTCTGTCAGTCTCCCTGTACCTATCCCTTGTACAATTACAGAGGAAAAATTAAGTATCAGCTATTTTGTACATGCCCAGTTTTTTATAAGTATTTTAATTACTAGAAAACCATTTTAAAATAGGATGGAATCCACCACGACTTTGTTTCTCTTTTTTTATAATTGTAGGAATATGGAGTGTGTCACTACAGGACGGCTAGCTATTAAATATCTTGCAAAAACAATCATGTGTGCAATAGAGTCAATAACAGTGTCCTACTTATTCCTGTTTCAAGACAGCAATACACCCTCACCTTTTGAGCACTCTTTGACAATTATGAAGAAAAAAATCGTCTGTTATAAACCACATTTTTTACAGTAGGACTATAGTAGTAAGCTGCATTTCACAGCAACATGCCCCCCAACAATTCAAAACATGACCCTTGAAGCCACCATGCCAATTGGAGAACAAATGTCTGTTAGAAACCACAATTTTACAATATGACCTTTGTATAGCTGCATTTTCCACACAGCAACATGCCCCCAAAAATTCAAACTTGACCCATGAGCCACTTTTTGACAATCGTTGAAAAAACAAATGTCATGTTAGAATCAACTTTTTTTTATAAAAGACCTGTAGTACTGGCTGCATTTCAAAGCAGCAAGACCCAAAAATATAAAAATGACTTCTCAGCCACTGTTAAAAATTTGTGAGGAGAAATGCCACTTAGAAGTCACATTTCTGTCCAAGGACATGATTATAGCTTATCTCACAGCAACATGACCCCAAAACATTGACAATTTCGAAAAAATATCTAAAGATGAAGGAGTAAATGGAAACGGTTTTGTCATTGAAACCTTGCTTTCATTGTCCAGTCTCCTCAACAGCAAAACCAGCAAAATGAACTTTTGGGAACTGAGAAATAAAAATTGCAATAAGAAAAATCAGATTTAAATAAAAAAGTTTTCAAGAGGACCATTTCTTTTGAAGAGGAATGTGAATAGACCGGCAACTAATCGGCTTATAAGACCTCGCAATTGGGGGCCACAACCATCATCAGAGATCCTTGCCCTATTTTATCTTTTAGAAGTCAAAATGATCCACATTATCCGTGGAAAGCCGTACTGCGTTTGTCTGTAATGACTCCACCCACTGTGCTCAGATATGAACGGCTGGCTGCTGGTCAGCGCAACACCTCTATGTGCGTGGCGAGAGCGAGCTCTGGGCCAATCATCCATTTGGATACCCAGAAGTCAATTGGGTCCGGGGACACATCCAAAAAGATCGTTGAGACGCAGATAGTAGTGCACACCTTGATCTTAAGCTGGTCTCTAGTGTGTTGTAAGTGTGCCTGCTTTACAGCATGGTGAGGGGCAAATAAAGTTTGCCCAGAGTTAACCCCATAGGCTTCTGCCTCATTGCCTGCTGCTGCGTGCACTAAGGAAACCTACTACTACTGTCACATCGCTGACGCTGTTCCATCCGTGACATTTGAAGAATGAGAAGCAGACGCAACATATGTCTCCAGTTGATCAATCAGAAGGCTCCATACCGCATTTTACTCTCATTTGGTTGGGTGGAAGGACAAGGGTGGTTTTTTATTGTACCAGCGGATCCAGGAGGGTGTCCACCCAGTAACTGTAGTTCATTTGATGGCCTTAATGCTAGGATCATGTGGAGGAAATGAGACATCCAGCACTCATGTGAGAGATGGACCATGATTTCCCAACCTCTGTCGAAGGGCACTGAGTCAAAACTGATTTTCCTCATCTTCCTCCTCCGCCTAAAATTCGCACCAACTTTTTCCAAAGCAGGGACGTGGGGAAACCCGGTTCCAGGAATCCCCTTTCCCCCCTTTGTTCCTCTGGGGCACACTTCAACACAGCCCTGACTTGCCTCAGATATGCACCCTGAGAGCTTTGCACTACCCAACCCCCGAACCACTGCCTAATGAAACCGATGAAATTGTAAACTGTTGGCCTTGGGGATTCCGGGGGAGAGAAAGGTCAGTGTCCGGGATCTGTGCCCTCTCCTCCGCCTCCTGGGGAATCGATGTTTCAGAGTGCCAACGATTTTTTCCAGAACTAAATCACCACAATGTTTCATGCGAAAAGGCTTTGTCCGCACTGACCATTTGGGGCTTCTTCAAACGGGCAAGATTGCAAGCTCTTTCCCCTCCCCTCCACTCTCGGGCCTCAACCCCCTGTACGCACCCTGCTTGGTCATATTTTTCACTTCGTACTGCTAAGGCATTGCGCTGCTGCCACGATCGGGGGAGCATGTGGGGGTGGTTCCAGCGTTTTCCCCACTCAACAGTGAGGGGTTGACGGGGAGGCCAGCTGACGCACAACGCAGCCAGGCCGGCGAACGGTGCGAACGGGGGGAATCGAACCCAACCTCGGCCTTCCTCAGCAGGTTCCAGACCCGGGTTTGCGCTTTAGAAAATTTTGGACACAAATTTATGACAGTTCCAGGCAAGGATGTGCTCCACCTACCATCTTTGACGGCCAGCAGATTTCGACCGGTTTTTCGCAAACCTTGCCTGGCACAAAGGGTTTTTGTCACCCAGCCCCCTCGGGCTCGTTGCGGAGAGCCGTCCACAGCTAAGCCTTGTTTTGGACGGTCTCCAAGACAGATTAATTTCAACAAGGGGTTTTTCCCCGGCACGTGTGCCACCAAGGGGCCTTGGGGGAAAGAACCCTGCACCCTCCCTGCGTTTTGAAGACTTGCGCTGAGCCTAAGCCACATCCCACCAAGACTCCACCCCGCTCCCCAGTGAGCTGTCACAGAGATATAGGGCCTTGTCCGTGCTTACTATCCTTGTGTCGGTGGTCAATGAGTTTTTTCAGACACAGATGCAGGGGCAAAAAACGCTGAAATTTTTGATGCAGTGGCTGGCCAGGGCGGGGCGGGGTTTTTTTGCAAAAAAATGCCTTTCTCGGCATCTGGGATTGGGGGCAGGCAAGGGGCCCTGACGTGGTGGGAAACCCCTCTGTGTCCCACCAACGGAAAGGCAAATTTCCAAGCCCCAAAAGCCGGGGGAATGCCGACATTCAGGCTTTGGGTTTGGGATGGTTTGGGGTTTAAAGGTTTTTTCTGCTCCCAAACCTGGAAACAGAAGGGGGGCAAAACTGGCCGCTGTACGGATTCGGCCGTCAAACTGGTGGAAGGAGAAGGGGAGGAGGGGCTCTGGGGGTGTGGGGGACTGGGCGCGGTGGGGGCTGAAGCAAGCTTATCCCTGATCATGACTCTGAAGACATGGGAAAATGAAACGCTGGTGGGGTTGGGGGAGGGGGAGGGGGCGGAGACAGAAGGTTGACAGTGGTTGGGAAACCCGGCTTTTGTGGCCTTTTTTGGCCAAGTGTTGCCTCCATTTCAAGTCATGCATTCGCTGCATGTGACTAGACATGTTGGTGGTGGTTAAACACCTAAGATTCTTGCCTCTACTGATGCGTTTACCGCAAAGGCGGCATATGACATCGCTGGGTGAATCAGAGGCTTGCTCGAAAAAGGCCCAGGCTTGAGAGGTCCTGGACCTTTTCGACTGCGATAAGATAGGAGCGGTGTTTCCGCTGATCGTGGCTGGCGGAATCATCTCAGCGGACTTCTGCAACCGCCCTCTCCCTGTACTGACACTACCCCATCGTATTCCTCCTCTTCCAGTGATGAAGCGCTCGCAAGGACATTCTGCTGAAAAGACCACGTTGGATGCGCAATGTCGTCATCATCATCAACACAGGGGACTTCGTCGTCCTGACATTCTGCATCCAGGAGCTGCGGGCTACAAGCAACAGGCACTGCAAGGCGTTGCCGACCGCCAAGGATTTTTGCCGATTGACCGGCTTCCTTCTCCTCCTCTGATGGCATCAGTAACTGGTTGTCAGAGCAGACAAAATCATTCTCTTTGGCCTCTTGATCTTTTCACATGCCTTCTGACCCCAACCGCATTTTGTCATCAAAGAGTCTTCGAAATGGATTATCCACAGTGGTGGTACACGAGTTGACATTTGGCTGCCTTCGCTTCATGTTGGATGCTGACGATGCTGATGACGACATTTGTGGCCGTGACTGGGAGGATGAGGAGGTAAAGCTGCTGGATGCAGGTTGTATTAACCACTGAAGAACAGATTGGCGACGCTGTTCGTTACTGAGATTCACAGGGCCCTGACCCAGCGATGACAGCCCTGATGGTCCGGCAATCGACGATACGCTGGCTTGCGTGTTGTCGCCAACACTGGAAGGAGCACCTTCTCTCGTACCTCTACCTCCATGTCCTACACCCCTCTTTGCTCGCTTACTACCTGCATTTCGCTCCTTGCTTAGAAAGATAAAAATTTAAGAAAGTATGTAAGTTTTTGACAGTCTCTTATTAAAAGACGGCAAATCACAGCTATTCTTAAATCCCTCTAATTTCCTACAGCCAACTAGGATTAGAAACTGAAATGTTTCTAGCCCTGTGAAATGCGGTCTGGTGGAAGAACCGTAAGACAAAATCAACAGTGTTCTTCCTTCAGTCCCAGGGATTTACAACTGCCCAGTAGGACTAGGAATTGATAGTTTTCAACAAACTATCATACAAGTGCGCTATCTGCGCCAAACTGAGATTCATCGAGTGCAATAAAACTATTCAAAAGTTACACGGATGAGAAATTGCGTTTTTTGCAGCAATGACAAACGAGAACAGTTGCTAGAAAATTTTTCTATCAGAATTGTCGTACAACGTGGCTATTTGAAAAAAACTAGGGCCGCACCACGTACAATACAGCTATTTAAAAGTTATACAGATAACAAACGGTGGTTTTTGCACCAATGAAATACACCAACAGTAACTAAAAAATTTCTGTATTCAAATTTAAGTACAAGGTGGCTCTATGAACAAAACTGGGCCGCACCAAAGTAAAAAAAAAACACCTATTTGAAATGTATACGGATAATAAAAGGTGGTTTTTGCACCTATGAAATACACCTGCGGTGACTAGAAAAGTTCTGTATCCTATTGTAAGTACAAAGTGGGTCTTTGAACAAAACTGGGCTGTGCCAAAGTGAAAAACACGTAATTAAATTGTGTACTGATAATAATAGGTGGTTTTTTTCACTTATAAAATACGACAGCAATTACTAGCAAATTTCTGTATGGTAATATAAGTACAAGATGGGTCTTTCAACAAAAATGGCCTGCGCCAAAGTGAAAAAACCTATTTAAATTGTGTACGGATAAAAAAGGTGGTTTTTGCACCTATGAAATACACCTGCAGTGACTAGAAAAGTTCTGTATCCTATTATAAGTACAAAAGTGGGTCTTTGAACAAAACTGGGCTGCACAAAGTGAAAAAAAAAAACTAATTAAATCGTATACGGATAATAAAAGGTGGGTTTTGCACCTATAAAAATAAACCTGCAGTTACTAGAAAAAGTTCTGTATCCTAATATAAGTACAGAGCTGCACAAATACAAGGTACTATTTCACCAAAAACTGGTAATAAAAAGCCATTTCAATGCAGGTTCAAAGCAGTCTGGACTGCACAATATATACTCTCCTTTTAAAAGCCTGCCTGCCTGTCTGTCTGTGTTCACCCGGAGCCCTCTCCCCCCTCCCCAACCGTGGCTGTACAGCGCTAGATGCTTCTTTCAAAGTCTCAGCCTAACTAACTAAAAAATGAAATTCTCTTATCTACCCATGTTCTAATGTTCACAGCTAAAAGCATAGTTGTCTCTGTGAACAAAGAGAACTGTGTCACTGAGCTGTATTGAGGAGAAAGCTGACAGACGTCCTGCTCTTATGAGACACAGACACACACTGATGCTGAACAGGAAGGGCTGTTCTATGTAAAATGAGGTCATGTGATTTTTCCAGCCAATCACAACCATACACATCACAGTAATGACGTCGCACACCCAGCTCACCCTGCTCTATTCTCTAAGCTGATTTGCTGGCCGCCAAAATGACAGGAAGCGCCGAAAATAGCGAGATATTAATAGATTATGCACAGATTCTCACCTAAATTATCGCGTGATCGGAAAATTCCGATCAACCTAAAAACCGTGCCGATTTCAACTTTGTCGATTATAATCGCTCAACACTAATTGTGACATCATCATTCTGTGTGAATCAGTGGAAGGCAAAGGACGTCATAGCTCTGCAGACCTCCTGCTATGCTTCTGGCTGCAGAGCTGTCAGCTCCAGGCTGCACAAGCTCATTGTAAGCAGAACACCTCTGCATTGCTATAAGCAGTTATACACACAGCCTGTATAAGGCTGTTATATGGGTGGAGAGCAGTGTATAAGACTGTGTTATATGAGGGGAGAGCGAATATAGCAGTTATACACACAGCCTGAACTGATGAAGTAAGTGTGAGAAATGCTCTCTGCCCCTTCCCTCCCCCCCCCCTCTGTTATCAGGCAGGAGGAAGAACAGACTGTATAAGGCTGTGTTATGTGAGGGAAGAGTGAATCTAGCAGCTAGATCCTCAGCCACTGCCCAGAGCCATTACATAGAACTATCACTGGAGAGCAAGGAGTTGCTGAGACAGCCTTCATTATACAGACACAGCCATCTGAGGCAGCTCATTTCTCACAGTGCAGAGGGGAGTAAGTACATAGTGCAGACAGCCAATCACAGTGCAGGGGGCATTTCCCGTCCGAGGGCGTGTCCCAACTGGCTGAATGAAATGTCAGTCAGCCAATCACAGAAAATGGGGCGTGTCCCGTCCAGCTGCTGCAGAAATAGCTATAGACGCACAGTTTAGCTCATATCTGCTATACTGAGTGACTTAGGTAATGCAAACCAATTACAAATTATTTTTACTGTCCCCATCATTAGAGATATGATCTTTGTAGCGAGAAAACCCCTTTAAAATGCAAAATAACTAGAATATGCAAGCTAATCAAACGTATGTAAAGTGCATCCGTCAGGTGGTTCCAGGGTGCTGTGCATTCAAGGGGGGTTACACCCAAACAGGGGAGGAGAAGCTGGAATTAACATACACAACAGTAAACTGGATACATGCTACATCTTAGGCAACACACTTAGGTTATAAAAGCCACAGAAAAAAGTCACACAACATTCACTATCCCTGTCTTGTACCACAGCATGACCCTTAAACCTGCATGACCCACAAATTAAAAAGTGCCAGGAGGCAGTATGATTTTAACCATCATTTTACTTGATCTGGGCATTGACTATCCCTGTCCTGGAACGCAGCATGACCATTAAACCTGCCTGACCCACAGATTAAAAAGTGCCGGAAAAAGGAGTCTTTCAAGCAGCATTTTAGTTGAACTGGACATTGACTATACCTGTCCTGGGCCACAGCATGAGCCCCAAACCTGCATGACCTACAGATTTAAAAAGTGCCGGAAGAAGGAGTCTTTCAAACACCATTTTAGTTGAACTGGACATAGACTATACCTGTCCTGGGCCACAGCATGAGCCCCAAACCTGTCTGACCCACAGATTAAAAAGTGCCAGAAAAAGGAGTCTTTGAACCACCATTTTAGTTGAACTGGACATATGACATTAACCTGTCCTGCGTAACCACAGTATGACCATTAAACCTGTGTGACCCCCAGATTTAAAAAGTGCCGGAAAAAGGAGTCTTTCAACCACCATTTTAGTTGAACTGGACATTGACTATACCTGTCCTGGGCCACAGCATGAACCTTAAACCTGCATGACCCACAGATTAAAAAGTGCCGGAAAAAGGAGTCTTTCAACCACCATTTTAGTTGAACTGGACATTGACTATACCTGTCCTGGGTAACCTCTGTTCAAGTCTCCCTGTACCTCCCTTGTACAATTCAGAGGAAAATTTGTATCAGCTATTTTGTACATGCCAGTTTTTTTAGTAGTTTAATTCTAGAAAACACATTTTTAAAATAGGATGGAATCCCACCACGTCTTTGTTTCTCTTTTTTTTAATTGTATTAAATGGGATGTGTCACTACAGGGACTGCTAGCTATGTTAAATATCTTGCAAAAACAAGTCATTGTGCAATATGTGTCAATTAACAGTGTCCTACTTATTCCTGTTTCTGACAGCACCATCACCTTTGAGCCACTCTTGACAATTATGAAGAAAAAATGTCTGTTAGAAACCACATTTTTTACAATAGGACCTGTAGTATAGCTGCATTTCACAGCAACATGCCCCCCAAAATTCAAAACATGACCCTTGAGCCACTCTTGACAATTGTGAAGAACAAATGTCTGTTAGAAACCACAATTTTGACAATAGGACCTGTAGTATAGCTGCATTTCACAGCAACATGCCCCCAAAAATTCAAAACATGACCCTTGAGCCACTTTTGACAATTGTGAAAAACAAATGTCTGTTAGAAACAACTTTTTTTTTATAATAGGACCTGTAGTACTGCTGCATTTCAAAGCAGCATGACCCAAAAAATTATAAAAATGACTTCTCAGCCACTGTTAAAAATTGTGAGGGAGAAATGCCACTTAGAAGTCACATTTCTGTTCCAATGGACCATGATTATAGCTGTATCTCACAGCAACATGACCCCAAAACCATTGACAATTCGAAAAATTCTAAAGATGAAGTGAGTAAATGGAATACGGTTTTGTCATGAAACCTTGCTGTCTTTTACAGTCTCCTCACAGCAAAACCAGCAAAATGAACTTTTGGGAACTGAGAATAAAAATTGCAATAAGAAATTATCATTTAAAAAAAAAGTTTTCAAGAGGACCATTTCTGTTTGAAGATGAATGTGAAGTAGACCGGCAACTAATCGGTGACCTCGGCAATTGGGGCCACAACATCATCAGAGATCCTTGCCTGATTTATCTTGATGAAAGTCAAATGATCCACATTATCTGTGGAAAGCCGGATGCGTTTGTCTGTAATGACTCCTCCAGCTGTGCTCAGATATGACGCTGGCTGCTGGGCAGGACAACACCTCTATGGCGTGGCGAGCGAGCTCGGGCCAATCATCCATTTTGGATACCCAGAAGTCAATTGGGTCCGGAACACATCCAAAAAGATCGGTGTTGAGACGCAGATAGTAGTGCACCATGATCTTAAGCTGGTCTCTGTGTGTTGTATGTGTGCCCTGCATTACATGCATTGGTGAGGTGGCAAATAAACTTTGCCAGAGGTTACCCATTAGGCTTCTGCCACATTGCCTGCTGCTGCTGCCACTACGGAACTCTACTACTGTCACATCGCTGACGCTGTTCCACCGTGACATTTGAAGAATGTGAAGCAGACGCAACATATGTCTCCAGTTGATCAATCAGCAAGGTCTCCATTTCCTGCATTTTACTCTCTATTTGGGTGGGTGGAAGGAAAGTGGTGAGTTTTGTTTTGTACCGCGGATCCAGGAGGGTGGCCACCCAGTAACTGTTGTTCATTTTGATGGCCTTAATGCGAGGATCATGTTGGAGGAAATGGAGCATCCAAGCACTCATGTGAGAGATGGAGCCTTGATTTCCCAAGCCTCTGGGTCGAAGGGCACTAGCAAACTGATTTTCCTCATCTTCCTCCTCCGCCTCAAATTCGCACCAACCTCTTTCCAAGGCAGGGACGTCGGTAACGTCGGTGTCCAGGAATACCTCCTTCTCCTCCTCCTCTGCTTCCTCCGGCACAGCTTCAACACAGCCCTGACTTGCCTCAGATGATGCACCCTGAGAGCTTTGCACTAGCCCTAGACCCCGAACCACTGCCTAATGAAGACCGATGAAATTGTGAAACTGTTGGGCCTTGTGGATTCGACGGAGAGAAAGGCTCAGTGTCCGCATCTGTGTCCGTCTCCTCCGCCATCGCTGGTGGAATCTGATGTTTCAGAGTGTCCAACGATCGTTCCAGAACTAAGATCACCACAATGCTCATGCTGACAAGGGCATTGTCCGCACTGACCATTTTGGTGGCTTCTTCAAAACTGGCAAGGATGGTGCAGAGCTCTTTCCCCTGCCTCCACTCTCGGTGCCTCACCACCCCTAGGTACGCACCGCTGCTGGTCAGGTCATGTGTCACTGCGTACTGCGGAATGGCATTGCGCTGCTGCCACAATCGCTGGAGCATGTGGAGGGTGGAATTCCAGCGTGTTGCCACGTCAACAGTGAGGCGGTTGACGGGGAGGCCGAGCTGACGCAGCAACGCAGCCAGGCCGGACGAAGCAGGGTGCGAACGGTGGAAGTGCGAACTCAGACCTCGAGCCTTCCTCAGCAGGCTGTCCAGACCCGGTTAGCGCTTTAGAAATTTCTGGACGACAAGGTTCATGACATGTGCCAGGCAAGGGATGTGCTCCAGCCTACCGATCTTAAGGACGGCCAGCAGATTTCGACCGTTATCGCACACCACCTTGCCTGGCACATGGTTCTTGTCACCCAGCCAGCGCTCGGCCTCGTTGCGGAGAGCCGTCCACAGCTCATGACCTGTGTTTGGACGGTCTTCAAGACAGATTAATTTCAACAAGGCCTGGTTTCTCTGGGCACGTGATGCCACCAGAGGACCTTGGGGGAAAGAACCCTGCACCATCCCTGCGGTTTTGAAGAGCTTGCGCTGAGCCTGAGAGCCACAGTCACCACCAGAGACATCCACCCAGCTCACCCAGTGAGCTGTCACAGAGATATAGCGGCCTTGTCCGTGCTTACTAGTCCTTGTGTCGGTGGTCAGATGGAGTTTTACAGACACAGATGCAGACAACACGCTTGAAATTTTAGATGACATGTGGCTGGCCAGGGCAGGGACGGCTTTTCTTGCAAAGAAATGCCTGCTCGGCATCTGGTATTGTGGGCAGGCAAGGGCCATGACGTGGTGGAACCCATCTGTGTCCACCAGACGGAAAGGCAACATTTCCAAGCCCAAAAGCCTGGCAATGCCGACATTCAGGCTTTTGGCTTTGGGATGGTTTGGGTTAAAGTGTTTCTTCTGCTCCCAAACCTGGAAGACAGAAGGCTGGCTGCTAGACTGGCCGCTGTACGGCATGCAGGCCGTCAAACTGGTGGAAGGAGAATGGGTAGGATGGGTCTCTGGTGGTGCTGGTGGTACTCGGGCGACGGTGGAGGCTGAAGCAGAGGCTTATCCCTGATCATGACTCTGAGAGACATGGGAAGCTGAGGAACGCTTGGTGGTGGTGGCGGAGGAGGAGGAGGCGGAGACAGAGGGTGTGACAGTGGTTGGAAGCCCGGCATCGGTGTGGCCTTTTTTGGCCAAGTGTTGCCTCCATTTCAAGTCATGCATTCGCTGCATGTGACTAGACATGTTGGTGGTGGTTAAACACCTAAGATTCTTGCCTCTACTGATGCGTTTACCGCAAAGGCGGCATATGACATCGCTGGGTGAATCAGAGGCTTGCTCGAAAAAGGCCCAGGCTTGAGAGGTCCTGGACCTTTTCGACGGCGATAAGTTAGGAGCGGTGTTTCCGCTGATCGTGGCTGGCGGAATCATCTCAGCGGACTTCTGCAACCGCCCTCTCCCTGTACTGACACTACCCCATCGTATTCCTCCTCTTCCAGTGATGAAGCGCTCGCAAGGAAATTCTGCTGAAAAGACCACGTTGGATGCGCAATGTCGTCATCATCATCATCATCAACACAGGGGACTTCGTCGTCCTGACATTCTGCATCCAGGAGCTGCGGGCTACAAGCAACAGGCACTGCAAGGCGTTGCCGACCGCCAAGGATTTTTGCCGATTGACCGGCTTCCTTCTCCTCCTCTGATGGCATCAGTAACTGGTTGTCAGAGCAGACAAAATCATTCTCTTTGGCCTCTTGATCTTTTCACATGCCTTCTGACCCCAACCGCATTTTGTCATCAAAGAGGTCTTCAGAAAATGGATTATCCACAGTGGTGGGTACACGAGTTGACATTTGGGCTGCCTTCGCTTCATGTTGGATGCTGACGATGCTGATGACGACATTTGTGGCCGTGACTGGGAGGATGAGGAGGTAAAGCTGCTGGATGCAGGTTGTATTAACCACTGAAGAACAGATTGGCGACGCTGTTCGTTACTGAGATTCACAGGGCCCTGACCCAGCGATGACAGCCCTGATGGTCCGGCAATCGACGATACGCTGGCTTGCGTGTTGTCGCCAACACTGGAAGGAGCACCTTCTCTCGTACCTCTACCTCCATGTCCTACACCCCTCTTTGCTCGCTTACTACCTGCATTTCGCTCCTTGCTTAGAAAGATAAAAATTTAAGAAAGTATGTAAGTTTTTGACAGTCTCTTATTAAAAGACGGCAAATCACAGCTATTCTTAAATCCCTCTAATTTCCTACAGCCAACTAGGATTAGAAACTGAAATGTTTCTAGCAAATACCTGTGAAATGCGGTCTGGTGGAAGAACCGTAAGACAAAATCAACAGTGTTCTTCCTTCAGTCCCAGGGATTTACAACTGCCCAGTAGGACTAGGAATTGATAGTTTTCAACAAACTATCATACAAGTGCGCTATCTGCGCCAAACTTAGATTCATCGAGTGCAATAAAACTATTCAAAAGTTACACGGATGAGAAATTGCGTTTTTTGCAGCAATGGCAAACGAGAACAGTTGCTAGAAAATTTTTCTATCAGAATTGTCGTACAACGTGGCTATTTGAAAAAAACTAGGGCCGCACCACGTACAATACAGCTATTTAAAAGTTATACAGATAACAAACGGTGGTTTTTGCACCAATGAAATACACCAACAGTAACTAAAAAATTTCTGTATTCAAATTTAAGTACAAGGTGGCTCTATGAACAAAACTGGGCCGCACCAAAGTAAAAAAAAAAACACCTATTTGAAATATATACGGATAATAAAAGGTGGTTTTTGCACCTATGAAATACACCTGCGGTGACTAGAAAAGTTCTGTATCCTATTGTAAGTACAAAGTGGGTCTTTGAACAAAACTGGGCTGCGCCAAAGTGAAAAACACGTAATTAAATTGTGTACTGATAATAATAGGTGGTTTTTGCACCTATGAAATACAACAGCAATTACTAGCAAATTTCTGTATGGTAATATAAGTACAAGATGGGTCTTTCAACAAAAATGGCCTGCGCCAAAGTGAAAAAACCTATTTAAATTGTGTACGGATAATAAAAGGTGGTTTTTGCACCTATGAAATACACCTGCGGTGACTAGAAAAGTTCTGTATCCTATTGTAAGTACAAAGTGGGTCTTTGAACAAAACTGGGCTGCACAAAAGTGAAAAAAAAAAACTAATTAAATCGTATACGGATAATAAAAGGTGGGTTTTGCACCTATAAAATAAACCTGCAGTTACTAGAAAAGTTCTGTATCCTAATATAAGTACAGGCTGCACAAAATACAAGGTACTATTTCACCAAAAACTGGTAATAAAAAGCCATTTCAATGCAGGTTCAAAGCAGTCTGGACTGCACAATATACACTCTCCTTTCAAAAGCCTGCCAGCCTGTCTGTCTGTGTTCACCCGGAGCCCTCTCCCACCTCCCCAACCGTGGCTGTACAGCGCTAGATGCTTCTTTCAAAGTCTCAGCCTAACTAACTAAAAAATGAAATTCTCTTATCTACCCATGTTCTAATGTTCACAGCTAAAAGCATAGTTGTCTCTGTGAACAAATAGAACTGTGTCACTGAGCTGTATTCAGGAGAAAGCTGACAGACGTCCTGCTCTTATGAGACACAGACACACACTGATGCTGAACAGGAAGGGCTGTTCTATGTAAAATGAGGTCATGTGATTTTTCCAGCCAATCACAACCATACACATCACAGTAATGACGTCGCACACCCAGCTCACCCTGCTCTATTCTCTAAGATGATTTGCTGGCCGCCAAAATGACAGGAAGCGCCGAAAATAGCGAGATATTAATAGATTATGCGCAGATTCTCACCTAAATTATCGCGTGATCGGAAAATTCCGATCAACCTAAAAACCGTGCCGATTTCAACTTTGTCGATTATAATCGCTCAACACTAATTGTGACATCATCATTCTGTGTGAAGCAGTGGAAGGGAAAGGACGTCATAGCTCTGCAGACCTCCTGCTATGCTTCTGGCTGCAGAGCTGTCAGCTCCAGGCTGCACAAGCTCCTTGTAAGCAGAACACCTCTGCATTGCTATAAGCAGTTATACACACAGCCTGTATAAGGCTGTTATATGGGTGGAGAGCAGTGTATAAGACTGTGTTATATGAGGGGAGAGTGAATATAGCAGTTATACACACAGCCTGAACTGATGAAGTAAGTGTGAGAAATGCTCTCTGCCCCTTCCCTCCCCCCCCCCCTCTGTTATCAGGCAGGAGGAAGAACAGACTGTATAAGGCTGTGTTATGTGAGGGAATAGTGAATCTAGCAGCTAGATACTCAGCAACTGCCCAGATCCTTTACATAGAACTATCACTGGAGAGCAAGGAGTTGCTGAGACAGCCTTCATTATACAGACACAGCCATCTGAGGCAGCTCATTTCTCACAGTGCAGAGGGGAGTAAGCACATAGTGCAGACAGCCAATCACAGTGCAGGGGGCATTTCCCGTCCGAGGGCGTGTCCCAACAGGCTGAATGAAATGTCAGTCAGCCAATCACAGAAAATGGGGCGTGTCCCGTCCAGCTGCTGCAGATATAGCTATAGAAGCACAGTTTAGCTCTTATCTGCTATACTGAGTGACTTAGGTAATGCAAACCAATTACAAATTATTTTTACTGTCCCCATCATTAGAGATATGATCTTTGTAGCGAAAAACCCTTAAAATGCAAAAAAAACTAGAATTGCAATTAATCAAAGTATGTAAAGTGCATCCCAGTGGTTCCCGGGTGGGTTGCATTCAAGGGGGGTCACACATATCACATTAGTTTTTACAAAAAGTTTCAAAAACAACAATAAATGATAAAAAACTGGTACGAGGAGAGAGGGCCAGCCCCCAAAACTTGCAGGTACAAAAAGGAGATGGGAACATGTTTGTGGGGGGGTGAGGGGGGGTAGCAGGGGGTTTTGAAATTTTTGGTATCATGAAAGAGGGTTTTATTTTGCTTTTGGGTGTGTGGATAAGAAATAGAGGTTCGCTCTGTGTATATGGATTATATGATAGAGGGAGAGAAGCTGATCACTATGATATATAGGGTTATATGATGGGGAAGAGAAGCTGAGCTCTGTGATATATAGGGTTAAATGATTAAGGAGAGTAGCTGAGTTCTGTGATATATAGGATTATATGATAGAGGGAGAGAAGCTGATCACTGTGATATATAGGGTTATACAATGGGGGAGAGAAGCTGAGCTCTGTGATATATAGGGTTATATGATAGAGAAGAGAGGCTGAGCTCTGTGATATATAGGGTTATATGATAGAGGAGAGAAGCTGAGCTCTGTGATATATAGGGTTATATGATAGAGGAGAGAAGCTGAGCTCTGTGATATATAGGGTTATATGATAGAGGGAGAGAAGCTGATCACTGTGATATATAGGGTTATACAATGGGGGGAGAGAAGCTGAGCTCTGTGATATATAGGTTTATATGATAGAGGAGAGAAGCTGAGCTCTGTGATATATAGGGTTATATACATAGTTTCATGGTTGCATAGCTTGTAAGGCCAAAAAAAGACAGACGTCTATCCAGTTCAGTTTATTGTCCTAAAGTGTTGGTCCAGAGGAAGGCAAAAACCCCCATGAGGTAGAAGCCAATTGTTCTCCGTTTAGCGAAAAAATTCCTTCCTGACTCCAATCTGGCAATCAGAATAAGTCCCTGGATCAATGACCCCTCTCCAGAATCCTAGTCACTATGACTTGCTATATTATTACACTCTAGAAATGCATTCAGACCCTTTTTTAACTCTGTTATTGAATTTACCATGACAATTTCCTCTGGCAGAGAGTTCCACAGTCTCCCTGCTCTAACAGTAAAGAATATCCTTACTACGTTTATGTAGAAACTTTCGTTCCTCTAGACAAATAGGATTCCCCCTTGTTCTGGATACAGCCCTGAGTATAAATAGATCTTGGGAGAGATCTCTATATTGACCTTTAATATATTTATACATATTTATTATATCCCCTTGTATCCGTCTCTTCTCTAAACTAAATAACCCTAAACTTGATAATCCTTCTGGGTATTGCAGTCCACCCAGTCCTTTTATTATTTTTGTTGCCTGCCTTTGTACCTGTTCAAGAACTGCAATTTCTTTCCTGTGAACTGGTGGCCAAAACTCTACACAATATTCCATGTGTGGTCTAACCAGTGACGTATATAATGGGAGAATTATGTCCTCATCATGTGCATCTATGCCCCTTTTAATACACCCCATGATCCGGTTTGCCTTGGCAGTTGCTGTCTGACACTGGCTGCTACAATTAAGTTTACTGTCCACTAGGATTCCCAAATCCTTCTCCATTTAACATGTTATCATGGAAAGGATTTTTCCTCCCTATGTGCATAATTTTGCATTTATCTGTGTTAAACCTCATCTGCCATTTCTCTGCCCAGGCTTCCTTCTAATCCAGATCCCTTCGTAATAAAATATTATCATCTATTGTGTTGATAACTTTACAGAGCTTTGGGGTCTTTCTGCAAAATCGATATTCTACTTGAAATCCATGTTAAAAACCCTTTTAAATTGAAAAAAAAAAAGGGAAAATTTGGGGCCCAAATACGGGAACCCCCGGGTGGTACCCCCCCACTTAAATTTTAACAAGGATTCTATTTCTAAGTTTTTTCCCGTTTAATCACCCCCCCTTTTTTTTCTATAAACTAACCCATTAAACTTACCCACTTGAAAATTTTTTTTCCCCCACCCCAAGCTTTCCCTAAATTTTAATTACCCAACCCTTTTTATGTGGCCCCATTAATTTTTCAAAATGCTTTAAAAAATAAAGATATATAAAAAACCAAGGGCCTCCCATGACCCAACCCTAGAAAAAATTTTCCTCATAGAAGGATAAGTTTAGTTTAAAGGGCCCGTTTCCTTCATAAAAACCCAATGGGGGAAAGGAGCTCGGGGAATATGGGGTTTTATAGGATAAGGGGGAAGAGCTGAGCTCTACGAAAAATTTTGGGGGTTTTTTAAATGATAGAGGAGAGGAGGGGGAAGTTAATTTTGGTTGATATATAGGTTATTTGAAAAGAGGAAAAAACTGTGCTCTTTTGGAAAATAACGGTTAAATTGGGGAAAGAGAAGCGGGACTCTGTGATATATGGGGTTTTATGATAAGGGAGAAGCTAGCTCTGTGATACATAGGGAGGGGCCCAACTAAAGGGGAACATGGGGGGGAAAAAAGCTTAAACTTTTTGGGGGGGCCCACCTACTCTCAGATATAGTCTGTGGACCAATCATTTTCAACAGGTTCCCTACCTGATATGGCAGATGTCTGCAGTGTAGCGCACTGCAGAAAATTATTTCTATTAAAAGGAATCATCCAATAGAATAAGATTAATTTCAAATGGGACCAAAAAAAAACCAAGTTATTTAGCCAAAGCATTTATTCCCTCTTGCCTCCTTCCCCATCCCCACAATAAAAAAAAAATGTTGTAGGGTAAACAGGAAAACATGCAATTGTTCCTTCTGTTTTATGGATTTAATTTTTGTTGGAGTTTGTGCTGAACAGTTTAATTGACATGTTATCTATATTCTGTGGGTGTCAGTACAAAGGCCAAATTATCACCACTATATAGTGACTAATACCATCATAATATTACTGACCAAATCAGTATACCAAGAACAGTAATACCAATAACAACAATACACAAAGACCAAATAATACCCATGCTACATAGTAAAAAGCTACTTACAGATCAGACACAAAGTGTGAGGGCCATGCTCTCAAGAGCTTACAATCTATGTGGGAGAAGGGGTGAGACAAGAGGTGAGAAGTGCTTGCTTTACATAATGGTCTAGACATGTTTTATCAATAAAGGGTAGTTTATACAAAAGTGGATGATGACTGATGCCTGGACAACACATCCATATTCAGATAAATGCCTGTGAATGCACAAGTGCAGGAAGTGGGCGTTAGCAATTAGGGATTTTGGTAGGCTTGCCTAAGAAGATGTATTCTCAGGACATACTTAAAACTCTGAATGTAATGAGTGTGTATGATTGTATGGGGCAGCAGGTACAAAAGCTTGGAGATGGGCATTGGAAGTTTGGATGATTGAGGAGTCTAATCTAAGATCATCAGCTGAGCAGAGAGATAGGGTAGGGTGGCAGACACAGATCAGGGAGGAGATAGAGGAGGGCACAGCGCTGTGGAAGGCTTTATGGGTCAGAGTGATGAGTTTCTGTTTTATTCTGTACTGAAATGGGCAACCAATGCAGGGAAGAGGCATCAGTATAGCGGCTGGAAAGAAAGATGTACCTGCCTGCTGCATTCAGGACAGATTGGAGAGGGGAGACTTTACAGAGAGGGAGACCGATATGGAAGGAGTTACATTAGTCAAGATGAAAAAGTATAGGGGCTACAATAACAGTTGTTTCCACAATAAGAAAAAACGGATTCTGAAAATGTTCTGGAGGTGCAGGTGACAAGAGCGGGAAAGGGATTAAAATAGGGAGTGAACGACAGATCTGAATTGTTATGAATATTAAATACTTTTACCTTGACATTCATTACTCACACCGTTAAATAATTGACATGTCACTTAACTCACTGCACGTACAATACAATTGTACTTTTAAGGTGCTCTACCTGTTCCAGCAGTAATGTGCCTGGATTTGCTGTACTAAAGCTATAAATGTGTAGCATGCCCCCAGGTCTCAGGCACATTACAAAGCAAAGCACCTGATATTGGAGTGCATCTGGATAAAAATAGAGCAAACGGGGCTAGTCTTCAGGCTGAAAAGACGGCAGACTTCTGGCGCAGCCCCATACATACAAGTCGCCATACTGTCTATTTGCATGTGATAAACCTTAACCCCTTACCGCCGGAGCCAGTTTTGGCCTCTCTGACAGAGCCCCATTTTTTAAATCTGTCATGTGTCACTTTATGTGAGAATAACTTTTTGACACTTTACCTACCCATGGATTCAGAGATTGTTTTCTCGTGACACATTGTGCTTTAAGATAGTAAGAAATTTTGGTCCAAAAAATGCTTGTTTATTTGTGAAAAATATAAAAAATCGTGAAAAATGTGAAAAATTTAATATTTTCAAACTTCATAAATTTCTGCATGTAAAACGGATAGTTCTTCCACTCAAAATAGTTTATAACTAACATATACCCTATGTCTGCTGTAGTTTGGCATAATTTTTTTAAATGTCTTTTTTTTTTTACGACATTAGGGGGCTTAGAAAATTTTGTAGTAATTTTCAAATTTTCAACAAAATTTGCTATATACATTTTTTAGAGAACCCAGTCCAGTTTCTAACGTGATTTTGATTGACTGTTGTTAGATACCCCATTAAATGCCCTAAATCTAAGAATACACCCTTTAAAGTTTTTCAAACCGATTTAGGAAGTTTATTAAACCCATTGGTGTTTCACAGGAATTAAGCAAAGTGGAAGTGAAATTCAAATATTTTACTTTTTTTGCAGATTTTATACATTGTTCACAAGAATACGGTAAATGTTGATCAGGGAAATACAACTTAATATTGACCCCCCAGATTCTGCGTTTTCAGAAAAATTCCCATATGTGGCCTAGTGCATTATTTGGCTCAACCACAAGCCCCAGAATAGGAGGAGCACCTACTGGACTCTGGGTCTCATTTTCATTACCATTTTATTTAAGGGCCATTTCAGGTTTGCGGACCCCCTAAAGGTTCCAAAACTTAATAAACTCCCCTAAAATACCCCATATTGGAAACACACCCCTTAAGGAATATATCCAGGGGTGTAGTGAGCATATCGACCCCAAAAGGTGTGTCACAAAAATTTTTAGCATTAGGCTGTGAAAATTTAAAAAACATTTTTTTTTCCAATAATCTGCAATTTTTAGCTGAAAATGTTTAATTTTTACAAGGAATCTGGTAAAAAGCACCCAAAACCTTGTTACACAATTTTCCAAGTTCGGCAATACCCTATATGTGGGTGTAATATGCTGTTTGGGCGCAAGGCAGGGGGTAAAAGGGGAGGAGCGCTATTTGGGTTTTTTGGGAAATTGCAGATTTTGGTGGGGCCATGTCGCATTTACAAAGCCCCCAAAGTACCAAAACAGGTGAAAACCTTCCAGAAGTCAACCCTTTTTGGGGTTTCAGCACGCCTCATAGAACTCATCTAGGGGTGTATTGTACATTTTGGGTGCACAGGTGTTTCAAAGTTGTTGTTTTTTGCATTGGGCTATAAAAATGAGGTGAAAACGCAGTTCTGCCATTGTTTTTTGGGCTTCAATTTTACAGCGTTCGCCGTTGCAGTAAAATGACAGGTTATCTTTACTATGGGGGTCGGTACAATTGCAATGGTATAGATTTTATATAGTTTTTTTATGTTTTATTATTTTACACAATAGAAATAGGTCTATAAAAAAAATAGCGTTCTTATGTTGTTCTGTTCTGATAGCCATAACGTTTTCAGTTTTCTGTATACAGAGCTGATTCTGGGCTTTTTTTTTGTGGGATGAGTTGACGTTTTTATTAGTACCATTATGGGGGGCATATGCCGCTTTGATCACTTTTTATTAAGGTTTTTGTGAGGCATTTTGAACAAAATACAGCATTCCTGGTAGTGTTTTTTATTTTTATTTTTTAACAGCGGTCACCGTGCGGGTATAAACTGACATACTGTATTACTCAGCTGATCGATACGATTATAGCGATACCCAGTTTGCATATTTTTTTAATGTTTTAGTGCTTTTACACAATAAAAACACTTTTATTCAAACCACGTTTTTGCATCGCCATAGTCAGAGAGCCACAAGTTTTTTTTTTTTCTGTGTATGGAGCTGTGTAGGGGCTTGTTTTTTGCGGGAAGAGTTGACGTTTTTATTGGTATAATTTTTGGGGGACAAGACTTTTTTGATCAGTTTTAAATCTGTTTTTTGTAAGGCAGTGTGAAGAAAATACTGCAATCCTAGTAGATTTTTTTATTTTTATTTTAACAGCGCTCACCGTGCAGTATCCATGACCAGTTAGATTTACTCTCTGTGTTGATACAATTACGGCATACCCTATTTATATATTTTTTTAAATTTTTAAGCAATTTAAAAAAAAAAAGTGTTTTTATTGTGTTAAAATAAATATTTATGCATCGCTGTCTTCTGAGAGCCATAACTTTTTTATTTTTTCCATATACAGAGACGTGTATGGACTTTTTTTTTTGCGGGATGAACTGAAGTTTTAATTGGTACAACTTTGGCGTCCATATGAGTTTTTGATCGCTTTTTATTCCATTTTATGTGCTGCAGATGTTACAAAAATCGCAATTTTTGGACTGTTTTTTGTTTTTGTTTTTTACGGGCGTTCACCGTACGGGTTAATTAATGTGACAGATTTATAGGGGGGGTCGTTACGCACATGGCCGATACAAATATGGGGACTTTATTTATTTTTGATCTTTTTTGGGGCGATTGCCGTTTGTAAAGGGGAAAAGGGTGGTGTACGTGTTTTTATTTTATTTTTTGTGTTTGTGTTTTACTTTTTTTTCACTTTTGACATTTATTTTTACTTTTTTCACTTTTTTTCACTTTTTCTTCTAACCACAATCATCAGATTGTTGTTAGAAGGCAGGCCAGTGCACAGTACTCGTACTGTGTACTGGTCGCCATGACAACTACCTGTCACCATGCCCACAATGCATTGCGGGCATGGTGACGTCCCCAGATGACCCGGGAAAGTGCCATTGGGCTTCCGGGGCATCAAAAGGGGGAGATCGGGTGCCGCACTACAGTGCGGCAGCCGACGGGAAACAGCAGGAGGAGCTCAACTCCTCCTGCCTGCGGCTTTATTATCGCAGCCATGACAGGCTGCGGTAATGAAGCGGTAATCACCCGCGGCCGGAGCTCACTCCGGCTGGGGGTGATACGGCATGCGGCCAGCGGTAATTTACCGCTGGCCCCATGTTGCGATCGCACGTGGCTCGCCCGCAAGCCCGCGCGATCGCCAGGGCGTATGGATACGTCCATTTGCGGGAAGTCACTTCCCGCTATGGCGTATCCATACGCCCTATGTCGGGAAGGGGTTAAAACAAAAGTTATCAAAATCCAGGCACAACTTTTTAATAAACAAACAAGACTACACTGACATTTTTTAATGTCCCTCATTCTTTTCATGTATTATATATGCACATACATATTTCTTTTTTAATTTGCATACCACACAAGGAGGGTTCAGAGAACCCCATATCAGAATCCAGTATGACCCCAAGCTGCCTAGAAGTTATGATACTACCACACGGAAAATAGCAGAGGTGGAGGGGGGGAGTTAGTGGATGGCTGAACAGCAATAAGATCCGTTTTAGTGAGGTTAATTTTGAAAGAGGACATGATGTCAGAGAAAGCGGACAGACAGTAACTGGTGTTTTGCAGCAGGGCAGGTGTGGTTTCATGGGAAGAGTTGTATAATTGAGTGCCATCAGTGTAGATATGGTACCTGAAATATAAATCTGCTGATTGTTTGTCTAATAGAGGCTGTGTATAGTGAAAAGAGGAGAGGAGCTAGAATTAATCTCTGAGGAATCCCAGCAGCAAGAACAAGAGGAAAAGAAATAGAACCTGCAAATAAGGCACTAAATGAGTGGTCCGAGAGGTATGTTGAAAACCAAGAGAGAGCAATGACCATGAGGCCAATGGTGCTGAGCATGCCGAGAAGTTGGTTTTTGGTGCTGAGCATACCAAAGAGAAGTTGGGGATCTACAGGGTCAAACACTGCAGAGAGATCCAGAAGAAGCAACAATGAGTAGTTGTCCTGAGATTTAGCTGTGAGGAGGTCATTTAAAACTTGAAACTAGAGCCGTTTCTGTGGAGTGTCGAGTGCAGAAATCTGATTGCAGAGGGTCGAGATAGCATAGAGATAGCGGATTAGATGAGATTACACTAAACAGAGTTTAGAGATGAAGGACAGGTTAGAGACTGGTTGGTAAATGGCAGCACAGAATGGGTCTGGAGTGGACATTTTTAATAAATGGCATGTTTAAAAGAAGACAGAAAGATCCCAGTGAAAAGAGAAAGGCTAAAGATTGCAGTTAGGTGACAAATGACTGGGGAAATTGACTGGACAAGTTGGTCACCAGAGTAGGTAAAGGGGTAAGCAGACGAGAAAAGCCTGAATATTTCTTCTGTCATTGGGTCAAGTGCTGAGAGCAAACTAGAGGACTTGAAGGGAGGAACAGGATAGGTATTTCTTGGAGATTGAGATATGATGTTTTAACGGATGCTGTTAATTTTCTCTTTGATGCAAGAGGTCAGGTCTTCAGCACAGAGGTCAGTGAATGGGGCCTGAGCTTTCGGCCTGAGGAAGGAGTGGAAAGTATTTGAATTATTGTTTAATACTGAGATGAGGGAGGTGAAATAATCGAAAATGGAAGAGATGGTAATAAACTGTCCGTGTCTGCTCAGTGAAGAGACCAGCTATTACTGACAGCTGACTCGTGAATGTGAATTTCCTAAACTGGATGACACAATAGCTTCAGAGTTCACTGTCTGATAGCTCAATAAAATAAAAGGACATCATCTCAGTAAGAGAGCCCTTCGTATGCACTCACCAGATTCATCATCACTCTAGTAAAAGCCATCAGTTCGAAATTACCGGGGCTCATTTGTGCTGTCATGATACAATCTAAATCATACTGGATAGATTAGAGTGAATGTGTGTCTTCTCAATATAATCAATAAATAATCAATCCATAAAGCTGTGTAAATGTTTAGATTCGGAAGGGGAAAAGTCTCTCCTTAAGGAGAGGAACCAATAAATTGGTCGGTGTGAGGGTTTACTTGCCATTCAGACCTCACTGCCTGTTTTGCATAAAGCAATGGCTTATGGGAAAAGAGCTCAGTTCACATGTAGCTCGCAGGAGCCTAGCAATGTGAAAGGGATTTGAGCCAAACCAGTTAAGTTCAACTACAGACAGCTGTTTCGGGGTATTGCCCTCATTTAGTGCAGTGTAGAACTTACTGGTTGGCTGGGTGAGCGGCAAGAGTGGCTTCAGAAGGGGAAAAGTCTCTCCATAAGGTTTAGATGAAATGGCATGTGAATGTTTGACATCCCTTGGACTATGCAAGTTTGCTGCATACTCCGTAGCTATTTCTGGATAGAAAGGATGACATATAGCTAGAGAACTAAATAAATGCATGTGGTAGTGGAATTATCAAATGAGTGACATCTGTTAAAGAAATCAGTTAATTCCACTATCTTGCTTCTTGTTTTATATTTTGATTCTTAAAGGAATCTTCAAAAACATTGTGTTATGGTTTGATAAAATATTGCTTGGGACTCACAACAACAATAATCAGCGATTCCCCCGATGCCAGAAGACATACCTGACAAGCCATAAGCCCCAGAATATTAGGAGTGCAACTGAGGTCTGCATTGTCTACATGTTCGCTCCTGGGATTGACTAATTTTACACCTAAGATATGATGGACACTAATTGATTTATAATTATCACTATTGAAACCTGTGTAAAATGAATAAGTCAAAATACATACACTATATAACTTCTACAACCGATATGACATACAAAACCTCTATATAATAA
>JAODAL010030233.1:0-50278 GCA_025379985.1 Phyllomedusa bahiana | reverse complement strand
CCGGCCGCTGACGTCCATCCATCGGAGGAGGTGCTCATCCAGGAGGAGGAGGTGGGGGTGCTGGGGTTACCCCCGGGGGAGCCCTTCCCGCAGGAGCTGGTGGTGCTGTGGGTGGGGGTCCAGGCCTTGGGCTTCTGTCTCATCTGTGACCCCCAGGAGAACCTGACGCTGGCGGAGATAACGCTGAGGATGTTGGTGAAGCACCTGCTGGAGTCGCTGCGCCTCCTGAGCCACAGCAGCAGCGTCATCCTGCGGGCCGACAGGCTGGAGCTGATCCTGGACAAGTTCATGCCGCAGGGGGCGCTGCTCTTCCTGAGCCACCCAGCCGTGCGGGCGCTGGAGAGGGAGCTGAGCGAGCGCCTGACCCTGTGAGGAGAGCGCCCCCCTCTGGGCCGAGCCGCTGCCTGACCCTGTGAGGAGAGCGCCCCCCTCTGGGCCGAGCGGCCGCCTGACCCTGTGAGGAGAGCGCCCCCCTCTGGGCAACCCGCGCCTGACCCTGTGAGGAGAGCGCCCCCTCTGGGGCCGACCCGGCCCTGACCCTGTGGGGAGAGCGCCCCCCCACCCCTCTGGGCCGGGACCCGGCCCCTTTGACCCTGTGAGGAGAGCGCCCCCCTCTGGGCCGAGCCGCTGCCTGACCCTGTGAGGAGAGCGCCCCCCTCTGGGCCGAGCCGCTGCCTGACCCTGTGAGGAGAGCGCCCCCCTCTGGGCCGAGCGGCCGCCTGACCCTGTGAGGAGAGCGCCCCCCTCTGGGCTGAGCGAGCGCCTGACCCTGTGAGGAGAGCGCCCCCTCTGGCCGAAGCGGCCGCCTGAACCCTTTGAGGAGAGCGCCCCCCTCGGGGGGTGCTGTGGGAGAGCGCCCCTTACCAATTGACCCTGTGAGGAGAGCGCCCCCCTCTGGCTGAGCGAGCCCCTTGACCCTGTGACCCCTGGGTGAAGGGTGCCCACCTTGGCGAGCGCCCCCCGGGACACTCGAGTGGGAAGCCCCCACTGGGTGAGGAGGGTTGCCCCTGGGCCGGGCCCCCCGAGCAGGGGGTCCCCTTGACCTTAGGAGGAGGCCCCCGCCGGCACCTTTGGGTGAGGATGGGGGGCCCCCCCCGGGGCAGGGGAGCCGACCCCAGTGTTGGGGGGTCTGGACCCATAAGGGGGCCCGCAGGAGAAAACCCCCTTGGGGCCGGGAGCTGAGGGGGGGCCTGACCCTGTGCAGAACGCGAAGAGCCCCCTGCTGTCAGCTGTGCGACCCTCTTGAGGAGCCCGGAGAGTGTCGTCCTTGTATTTTGTAAATAAAGTTTTGCAGATTTGTAATAGACTTTATTTTGTGAGATCTCTGCTTGCTGTCAGTGAATGATGGCCGGGGGGGCAGTGTCTGAGCCGAGGCTCCAGGGCTTTGTAGTTCTTACCAGGGCTGTGGTCGGTCAGCCGAAGCCCTGACTCCCTCATACGTGTTTAAGTGATAACTTTCCTGTAGTAAAATGGTCACATCCGGCTGTTTATCACCTTATGATACAATAATCAAGCTATTTAGGTAGAACAGACACTGACAAGCAAAAGGGTAACAATGCTCTGCCCATGTGACTTTCAGGCTCCACATCTCCCCATTCACTACAACTTTGTACATGAGGCTACTGTCATTTTATATACAGTCATCTTACCTATTTTATATAGGTGTGACCTCAGTATTTAGCATTCTTGGGGTTATGATTTTCCATTTCCCCCTTCCCCCTTTCCCCCTTTGGTTTTTCCCATTCCCCCCTATCAAGCCCGGCTATTAAACCCATCCTCCCTTTCCCTTTCCCTTGTTCTTATTCCCCCCTATCAGAGCCCGGGTCTTTGACCATCTTCCCTTTTCTCCCCGGGTTTTCTTTCCCTTTCCCCCCCATCATCCGTCATTGACTTTATTCTCGCCTGTTTCCCCTTTCCCTTGGTTTTCCCCCCCCAATAGAGCCCGGCCTTTTGTTTCACTCTCCTCTGCCCCTTCTCCCTTTGATTTAATTCCCCCCCAACCCGGTTTTTGCCACCTCCTCCTTCATCCTTCTCCCTTTTGGTTTTTCCCATCCCCCCTAGGCCGTCTATGCTTTCTCTCTCCCCGTTCTCCCCTTTACCTTGGTTCTTTTCCCCCCCTAAGCCCGTTCATTGATTTCATTTCCCCCCCCCTTTCCCTTGGTCTTCCACCCCCCAAATCAAAGCCCGGTCATTTGACTTCCATCTTTTCGTTCGTCGCCCTTCTCCTTGGTTCTTCCCTTCCCCCATCAACCCGGTCTTTTTGACTTCCATTTCGCTTCGTTCGCCCCTTCTTTGGTTCTTCCCATTTCCCCTTTTCAGAGCCCGGTCTTTTTACTTTATTTTCCGGTTTTCCCTCCTTTTCCCTTGGTTCTTCCCCATTCCCCCCATCAGAGGTTAAATTGACTTTAATTTCTCGCTCTGTTTCGCCCCTTTCTCCCTTGGTTCACCATTCCCCCCCATCGCCCGGTCTTTAACTTCCCCATTTCTCGCTTTTTTGGGTTTTTCCCTTGATTTTCCCTTCCCCCCAAAAGGGGTTATTGTTTCATTCTTGTCCTTCGCCCTCTTCTTGATTCTCCCTTCCCCCCCAAAGCCCGGTTTTGACTTTTACTCTCCTTGTTGTCCGTTGGTTTTTCCCATTCCCCCCATAGAGCCCGGGTCTTGCTTTTCATCTCTCCTCCTTGGCCCCTTTCCCCTTGGTTTTTCCCTTCCCCCATCCCCGCATTGCTCCATCTCTCGCTCCTTTCCCCCTTCTCCCTTTTCTTCCCATTCCCCCCCTCAAGCCCCGGTCTATTGCTTTCATCCTCGCCCGTTCCCCTTTTTCTTGGGTTCTTCCCATTCCCCCCATCAGAGCCGGTTTTTGCTTTCATCTCTCGCTCTTTTCCCCCTTTGGTTCTTTCCATTCCCCCCACCAGAGCCCGGTCTATTGACTTTCATCTCCGTTTCGTTCCCCCTTCCCCCCTGGTTTTTTCCATTTCCCCCATCAGAGCCCGGGTCTTTGATTTTCATCTCTCGCTCCGTTCGCCCCCTTCCCCCTTGGGTTCTTTCCCTTTTTTCCCCCATCAAGCCCGGTCTATTGATTTCATCTCTCCTCCGTTTCCCCTCTCCTTTTTTCTTCCATTCCCCCATCAGAGCCCGGTTATTGACTTCCCACCTCGTCCTTCCCCCCCTTTCTCCTTGTTTTTCCCACCCCCCCCCATCAAGCCCGTCTATTGATTTTTCATCCCCGCTCCTTCCCCTTTCCCTTGGGTTCTTCCCTTTCCCCCCCATCAAGCCCGGCTATTGATTTTCATCTCTCGCCCCCGTTCGCCCCTTCCCCCTTTGGTTTTCCCTTTCCCCCCCCATCGGGCCCCGGTCTATTGTTTTCTTTTCCCCCCTCCGTTCGCCCTTTCTCGGGTTCTTCCCTTTCCCCCCATCGAGCCCGGTCTATTGCCCTTCATCTCTCGTCCTTCTCCCCCTTGTTCTTCCTTCCCCCCTCAGAACCCCGTCTTTTTGACTTTTCATCTCTCGCCCCTTTTTTTCTTCCATTTTCCCCCTTTTTTGAAACCCCTCTTTGCCGACGCTTTATGAGGAGATTAAGCGCGGCTTCTTTCCCTTTTTTTTTCGGGCCTCTTTCCCAACCTGTGTAAGGCCCGTGCTGCAGTGACGTCTGTGATCCACCCTTATAAAGCCACGAGCCGCCCCCATTTGCCGTGTCTTAGCTCAGCATGATCCCCCTTGTGATGACGACTTTTGACTCTGATATTTCCCTTTGGCTTTTCTTCATTCCCTTTCTTTTCCCCCGCTGTCGGGGCCCTCACATGATGCAGTTCCAATGTCCCGGCCCAAACGCTATCAAAGAGCTGGGTTTGATGCGCTTTTCCTTTTTGGGAATCTTCTCATGGCGGCTCGAAACCCGGACCTTCGGGGAAACACTAATAACGCACGAGCCATTAGGGAAGGGAGGAAGGTTCAGTAGAAGAAAAAAAGATTGTCTACCCGCAGGGGCAAAACTAACAGGACAAGAATCTGAAACAACAATGCAAACATTACAGGGCAAAGTTAAATATAGAGGCAAGAGATTTTCTAAAAAGATGGGAGGTCTCACATTCAATGTTTGTGTGGAGGGGAGATTTTGGAGCCTGAAAAACAAATTCAAAACATTGTTACCCTTTTGCTTGTCAGTGGAAAATATATTTATTGAATACGACTTTAGAACAGAAAAAACATAAAAAAATTGTAAATATCCAAAAGGCTGCAGTAAGTGGGGAAAACCAGTCTGAATAACATTTGTGGAATCTGTGAATTTGTTGTAAGGAATAGTATCACCTCCATCAGATCCTGCATCAACAACCTCACATCTGACTCATTATTTTTCCCGGCTAGAGAACGGCCTCCTAAAACTAAATTTGGGGGAAAGCGGTGACCAAGGGCAAACACTCTAACAATGTCAGGGTATAAAGGAATTGCCCCAGCCCCAGTCAGGTCTGATAATGTTCACTTCTACTTCTTGGGGAGGAAATGAAAAATTTTGCGGATCTGCGGCTTTGCCTGTTTTGTCATCAATTACACCCTCTTTGGGTGAGGGGAAGATATGGAGCAGGCACTGGCCGCACCCAATTCCTCCTGGATTTGCTTTGAACTAACTGCACCAAAGAACTTTTTGGGGGTCGGAGTCGAAATTTTTTTTATAATTTGGCTCACTCCCCACCCCGGAGACGCGGTGGGGGCAAGAAATCCCCCGCTCCAGCAGCACCCTTCACACCCCAGCGCTATCCCAAAGTTGCACAGCTGCGTTTGGAGCTTTTTTATTGGGGCCCATAAAAATACATTTTATCTAAACCCCACGCAGTGAATGTTGCTCCAGAGCTGCGCTCCTAGAACCGGTCCACGTCTGTAATTATACTGTCCTGTTCTAAGAGCCAAGAGCTGGACCAAAGTCACAATGCGGGAGAAGGAATAAGATCTTCTCCCAAACCAGCAAGACTGAGGCTACGACACGCCCCCAATGCACTGCACTATTATAGGCATTGGGCTTATAGCACGGGGACATCACCCCCGGCTGTACTGGAGGGTTTTATAATTTCTCCCTGGGATGGGCTGGGGCGTAGGGGGTTTTGCAGCAGGAGGTTTTGTGCAGCTCGGATGGGGCTGGAGCGGAGGGGACGTGCAGTCTGATGGGCTGGAGCAGGAGGGACGAGATGGGGTGGAGGAGAGGGGGGGACTGCAGCTTGGATGTGGCTGGAGCAGGAGGGGACGTGCACCGGGGGGGGAACTGGGGGCAGAGGGGACTGCACTCGGATGGGTGGAGCAGGAGGGACGTCATCGGATGGGACTGGACAGAGGGACGTGCAGCTCGGGGGGAATGGAGAGGAGGGACTGCAGCTCGGGGTGGGGCTGGGGAGGAGGGGGACGTGCACTCGGGTGGGGGCGTGCCTCGGGGGGGGTTGGGGCAGGAGGGGACGGCCTCGGGATGGGACTGGAGCAGGAGGGGACGTGCGGCTCAGGATGTGACTGGAGCAGGAGGGGACGTGCAGCTCTGGATGTGACTGGAGCAGGAGGGGACGTGCAGCTCTGGATGTGGCTGGAGCAGGGGGGAGTGAGCCGGGGGTGGGATGGAGAGATGGGGGCTGCACTCGGGATGGGCTGGAGCAGGAGGGGACGTGCAGCTCGGGATGGGACTTGGAGCAGGAGGGGACGGCGCCGGATGGGAAATGGACAGGAGGGACGTGCAGTCGGATGGGGGTGGAGCAGGAGGGGACGTGCAGCTCGGGATGGGACTGGAGCAGGAGGGGGCGGAGCCCGGGGTGGCTGGAGCAGTGGGGGCGTGACTCGGGTGGGACTGGAGCGATGGGGGCGTGCACTCGGGGGGTGGATGGAGCAGGGGGGGACGGGACTTGGATGGCTGGAGCAGATGGGGGCGTGCAGCTCGGGGGGGGATGAGCAGGGGGGGCCAGCTCTGGAGGGGTGGAAGGGGGGGGAAGGGAGCTCGGATGGGGTGGAGCAAAAAAAGGGGGGGGGGGGGGGGGGGGGGGGGGGGACGTGCACCGGGGTGGGCTGGGAAAAAGGAGGGGAGTGCCTCGGTTGGCTGGGGCAGGAGGGGACGGCCGCTCGGATGGCTGGGGGCAGGGGGACTGAAGCAGGAAGGGACGTGCACTCTGGAAAGGATGGAGCAGGAGGGGACGGCAGCTCGGATGGGGCCTGGGCAGGGGAGTGCAGCTCTGGATGGGATGGAGCAGGAGGGGATGCCTCGGATGGGATGGAGCAGGAGGGACGTGCAGCTCGGATGGACTGGAGCAGGGGGGGACGTGACTTTGGATGGTGGGGCAGGGGGGGACGTGCAGCTCGGATTGGATGGGCAGGGGGGGGCGGCACCTGGATGGGCTGGGGCAGGAGGGGGCGTGCCTCTGGGGTGGATGGGGCAGGGGGGGACTGCAGCTCTGGATGGGACTGGAGCAGGAGGGGACGTGCAGCTCTGGATGGCAGGGGGGGCAAGGGGGGGCGTGCAGCCGGTGGGATGGAGCAGGAGGGGACGTGCAGCCTTGGGTGGGACTGGAGCAGGAGGGGACGTGCAGTCGGTGGGCGGACAGGGGGGGACGTGCACTCGGGGTGGCTGGGGGGGAGGGGGCGTGAGCTCGGGGTGGGCGGAGCGGAGGGACGTGCACCTGGATGTCCAAGGGTTTAGGGGGAATGTTGGTGGCAGGGCTGGAGTTTGGCCTCTGTGAATGGGCCAAAAGGGAGGGTGTTTTGACGTTTCCAAAACCAAGGGGGACGAATGAAAAAACAAAAAAATTTAAATTTTTAAAAAAGAAAAAAAATAAATTTTAATTAAAAAATTTTATATCAAATAAAAAAATTTTAAAAATGATTTGAACCCTTTAAAAAACCAGGGGGGGGAGTTTATTTCACATGATGAAGGGGCGGAGTTGCCATCTTTTTCCCAGGGGGTTTTCCCTGCCAAGGATGGGGATTGGCCCACTTTTGTAAGAGAAACCCCAACCCCATAAACCCCGGAATGGAGGGGAAAAGGGCCCTTCCCACAGAACAAAAGCATGCAGGAGAAGGTGCGAACGACCAGAGGGGGGAAAAGGGGTGGTCCTGAAAAAACTCTGTGTTTCCCCGGAAAGTAGCCCCGGGGGCCCCCGCCGATCGTTAGGGCCCAAAGCGTTCCCCGTGCTAAGTATGGCTTAGGACCTTGGCGAGTTGGCGGGGGGTTTGGCGGGTCCCCCGGAGCACATACAGTTAGGTCCCTTTGGGGGACCCAGAAAGAGGGGCCCCGCGGTATGGGGTTCCCGGGGGCGGGTTCGGGTTCTTTGTTTTTTCCTGTGTTTTTTGTGCGCGGGGGGGTGAGCTCAATCTCGTCACGCGCCCCTTTGGGGGGGATTTCACGCCGCTAAAGGGAAAAAGCCGGGGGAGCCAAACAGCGGCGGGGAAAGGGGGGAAAGGTTTAGTGTGGTTAGTTTCTTACTTTTAATTGTTCTTTTTAATTTTGGGGGGCCTATTCCCTATTTTATTGTGCCGGGGGGTTTATTATTTCTTCTATATGGCAGGGGGGGGCTTTTTATTATTTCTATATGGGGCGGGGGGGTATTATTTTACTTCTATTTGTGAAGGGGGGCTATTATCTACTTTTAGTGCGGGGGGGCCCCTATTATCTATTTATATGTGCAGGGGGTTTTATTATCTACTTCTAAGGGTGCATGGTGGGGGCTTTTTATTCCCTTCTTTTTTTTGCCCGGGGGGGCTTTTCTACTTTCTTTTTGGGGCGGGGGGGATATTATCTACTTTTTATTTGTGCCAGGGGGGTTTATTTCTACTTCAATAGGGTGCGGGGGGGCTATTTCTACTTTTATATTTTGCGGGAGGCCTTTTTTAAATTTTCCCTTTCTTTTGGGTTGCAGGGGGGCTTTTTTATTTTTAACTTCTATATTTTGGCGGGGGGGCTATTATTACTTTATATGTGCCGGGGGAGGGGGGCTATTGCTATTTTTAATATGGGGAGGGGGGCCTATTTCTACTTCTTATGGGAAAAGGGGGGCTATTTTTTATTTTTTATATGTGAAGGGGGGGTATTATTTATTCTTTTATGTGAAAGGGGGGGCCCCTATTATTACTTCTATATGTGCAGGGGGGGTATTTTTAAATTTTATATTGGGGCGGGGGGGGGTATTTTCCTTATGTGCAGGGGGGGCCCTTTTTTTCTATTTCCCTATATGTGCGGGGGGGGGCCCTTATTATTATATGTGAAAGGGGGGTATTATCTATTTCTATATGTGCGGGGGGGGGGCCCTTATTATCCCTATATGTGCAGGGGGGGGGCCCCTTTTTTAATCACTTCTTTATTTTGCGGGGGCCCTATTATTCCCTCTATATTTTGCGGGGGGCCCCTTTATCTTTTTTTTTTTTTTATAGGGTGCAGGGGGGCCTATTATCTACTTTAAAAGTGCTGGGGGGGGGGAATTATCTCTTTATATGGGGCAGGGGGGGGGGCCTTTTTTTATCCTAAAAGTGCGGGGGGGGCTTTTAATTACTTCTTTTTGGTGCAGGGGGGGGTATTTTTCCCCTTTCTATAGTGCAGGGGGGGTTTATTAAAATTCTATAGGGGCCCGGGGGGGTATTATTACTTTATATGTGCAGGGGGGGTTATTATCTATTTTCTTTATGTGCAGGGGGGGCCCTTTATCTACTTCTTTTATGTCCCGGGGGGGCCCTTATTATCTACTTCTATATGTGCGGGGGGGGGCTATTTCTGTTTATATGTGCGGGGGCTTTTATCTACTTCTTATGGGGCGGGGGGGCCTTTTTATCAATTCTATATTTTGCGGGGGGGGCCCCTATTTTTCAAACTTCATATGTGCGGGGGGGCCTATTATCTATTTTAATATGTGCAGGGGGGGCCTATTATCCCTATATGGCGGGGGGGGCCCATTATTATTTTCTATATGTGCAGGGGGGGCCCTATTATCTACTTCTATTTTGTGCCAGGGGGGGCCTATTTTCCATTTCTATATGTGCAGGGGGGGCCTTTTATCTACTTTAATATGTGCAGGGGGGGGCCTTTTAAAATTTATTTTCAAATTTGTGCAGGGGGGGGGGCCTTTTATTACTTCTTTTGGGTGCGGGGGGGGGGGGCCTTAAATTAAATCTACTTTTTATATGTGCAGGGGGGGAGTATTGGGACTTCTTATGTGAAAGGGGGGGGTATTATCTACTTCTATAGTGCGGGGGGTATTATAAATTTTTATATTTTTGCGGGGGGGGCCTATTTATAAACTTCTATATTTTGCAGGGGGGTTTATTACAACTTTTTTTAAAAGTGAAAGGGGGGGCCTATTATTCTTCTATATGTGCGGGGGGGGCCTATTTTACTTTTATGGCAGGGAGGGGGGGATATTATCTATTCTAATATGTGCAGGGGGGGGCCTATTATCTATTCTATTGGGGAGGGGGGGTATTTCAAATTTTTTCTTATGTGCGGGGGGTCCTTTTATCTTCTTTTATATGTGCAGGGGGGTTTATTTTTCTCCTTTATATGTGAAAGGGGGGTTCCTTTTTATCTCTTTTTATGTGCAGGGGGGTTTATTATCTACTTCTTTTTTGGAGTGGGGCTATTTATCTACTTTCTTTTGTGCAGGGGGGGCTATTATCTACTTTATATGTGCAGGGGGGTTTTATTATTCTATTGTGCGGGGGGGCCTTTTTTTATTTATATGTGCGGGGGGGGGGCCTTTTTTACCCTATTTGTGCAGGGGGGGGCTATTTTTTTCTTTTATGTGCAGGGGGGTTGGCTATTATCAAAATTTTATATGTGCGGGGGGGCTATTACTACTTTATATTTGCGGGGGGCCTTTTATCTACTTTATTTGTGCGGGGGGGGCCTTTTTATTTTTTCTATTTGTGCAGGGGGGTTTATTACTACTTTATATGGGAAAGGGGGGGCCCCATTATCTCTTCTATATGTGCTAGGGGGGTATTATCTACTTTTATGTGCGGGGGGGGGGTTTTATCTATTTTTTTATGGCGGGGGGGGCCTATTATCCTCCCCCCCCCTTCAAATTTTTTTGTGCGGGGGGGGTTTATCAAATTTTATATGGCCGGGGGCCAAATTATCTACTTTTTTAATGTGCGGGGGGGCCTTTATCATTCTATATGTGCAGGGGGGGCCATTTATCAAACTTCTAATGTGAAAGGGGGGCCTTTTTTCTACTTTTATTTTGTGGGGGGGGCCTATTTTCTACTTTTTTTATTTGTGCGGGGGGGGGGCCCCTATTATCTCCCTTCTATATTGTGAGGGGGGGGCCTATTATCTATTCTATTTTTGAGGGGGGGTATTATCTACTTCTTTGTCCCGGGGGGGGCTATTATCAACTTCTTTTTGGTGAGGGGGGGCCTTTTCTATTCTAATGTCCCGGGGGCCAAATTATTTTACTTCTATATGTGCAGGGGGGCCCTATTTCTTTTTTATTTAAAGTCCCGGGGGGGGGCCCTATTATTTTTCTTTATTGTGGGGGGGGGCTATTATCTCTTTTTTTTGTGCGGGGGGCCTATTATTTTACTTCTATATGTGAGGGGGGCCCTATTTAGCCTTTTTCTTTATGTGTGGGGGGGCTTTTATCTATTTCTATATGTGCAGGGGGGCCAAATTAAATTATTTTCTATATTTTGCGGGGGGGCCTATTTTCCCTTTATATGTGGGGGGGGGCCCTTTTTTAAATTTTTACTTTATTTGTGAAAGGGGGGCCCTTATTATTACTTTTATTTTGGCTGGGGGGCCCTTATTTTTAAACTTCTATATGTGCAGGGGGCCCTTTAACTTTTATTTTGTGCGGGGGGGGCTATTATTACTTTATATGTGCAGGGGGGTTTTATTATCAACTTAATTTTGTGGGGGGGGGGGCCATTTTTAAACCTTTTTTATGTGCAGGGGGGCCTATTTATCTATTTTCCCTATTTTGCTGGGGGGGGGCTATTATTACTATGTATGGGCAGGGGGGCTTTTATTTTACTTTTTATATGTGCAGGGGGGCCTTTTAACTACTTTATATGAGCGGGGGGCCCGGGGCCCTATTATCTATTCTATTTGTGCAGGGGGGCCAAATTTATAAATTTCTATTGTGCGGGGGGGCCCTTTTTATTTTCTATAGGTGAAGGGGGGCTATTTCTTTTCTATTTGTCCCGGGGGGGCCTATTATTTTCTTTATTAAAGGGGGGGCCTATTATCTTTTTTATATGGCAGGGGGGTATTAATATTTTTCTGTTTTGTGCAGGGGGTTTATTATCTCTTTATATGTGCGGGGGGGCCCTTTTACCCTATTTCTATTGAGGGGGTGGGGCCAAATTTTCTACTTCTTATGCCCGGGGGCCCCTTTTATCAACTTCATATGTGGAGGGGGGCAATTATTATTTTCCTTTTATTTTAAAGGGGAGGGCTTTTAAATTAAAATTCTTTTGTGCGGGGGGGCCTTTTATTATTTTCTATATGTGAAAGGGGGGCCCTTATTGATCCTTATGTGCAGGGGGCCTTTTAAAAAAAATTTTCTATATGTGGAGGGGGGCCCCTATTATCTACTTATTATGTGCAGGGGGGGCCTTTATAAAACCTTCTAATGTGCGGGGGGGCCCTTTTTTATTCTTATGTGCAGGGGGGCCTATTATCTATTATATATGTGCAAGGGGGGGCTATTTATTTACTTATATACTTTGCAGGGAGGAGCTAAATCTACCTTTTTTTCGTGGGTGTGGGGCCCAATAAGTACCTATTTTTTAAGTGCTGTGGGGGCTTTTTTAAAAGGCTATCCTTATACTGCTGGGAGCCCTTTTTGCTACCTATATCCCTGCTGGGGACCTAAAAGTTTATCTATATCCCTGCTGGGGGGACCCTTCCCTGCTTTAATCCCTGCTGGGGGACCTGAAACCTGCCTATATCCCTTAACTATGGGAAAAATTTTCCCTCCCAATTTTACCTATTTGGGGACCTAAAAACCTTCAAAATATCCCCGTTTGGGGGACCATAAACTCCCCCTTTATACCTGGGGGAGGATCCAAAACCTTCCCATATCCCTGCTGGGGGAAATGTAAACAAAACCCTCCCCGGGAGGCCCATAAAAGGGTTTATCCACCTCGGGGGGGAACACAAAATTTTATTTCTTTGTGAAGTCTTTTAACCCGGTTTTTAAAAGGGCCTCAGCTCAAGTCGGGTTGTGGGGAATTTTGCAATGGGAACCGGGGGGAATACCCGGGGAGTCGGGTTTAATTTTGCTATCACAGTAAAAAAAAAAATTAAACCTGATTATTTATACAAAAAAGTAACTTTAAGCGGGCAAAAAGGGCCCAACCTGCCCAAAATTGAGGGGGAAGGGGTTTGGCTGCCCCCTGGGGGTAGAGCCCGTTTTTACATTTACTCTGGGGGGGGGGGGGGGGGGGGGAGGGGAGGGGGTGCCTGCCTCCTGTGGAAAAAAGTAAGGTATTCATTACTACTCTGAGGGAGGAGGGGGTTGCCCATGGGGGTAGGCCCGGTTTTTCATTATACTTGCGGGGGGGGGGGGGGGGGCGGGGGGGGGGTGCCCTCCCTGTGGAAAGTCAAGGTTTTTTACTTTAAATTATTTCGCTGAGGGGGGAGGAGGTGCTCCCTCCTGTGGTAGGGTGGGTATTACATTACAAACTCTGAAAGGAGGGGGAGGTTTTTGCCCCCCTGTGGTAGAGCCCGGTATTACTTAACTACTCTGCGGGGGGGGGGGGGGGGGGAGGTGCTGCCTCCTGTGGTAAAGTCAGTATTACATTACTACTACTCTGCAGGAGGAGGAGGTGCTGCCTCCTGTGGTAGAGCCCGGTATTACATTACTACTCTGCAGGGAGGAGGAGGGTGTTGCCTCCTGTGGTAGAGCCCGGTATTACATTACTACTCTGGGGGGGGGGGGGGGGGGGGGGTGGGGGAGGTGATGCCTCCTGTGGTACAGTCAGTTATTACATTACTACTCTGCCGGAGGAGGAGGTGCTGCCTCCTGTGGTAGAACCGGGTATTACATTACTACTCTGTAGGGAGGAGGAGGTGCTGCCTCCTGTGGTAGAGTCAGGTATTACATTACTACTCTGCAGGAGGAGGAGGTGCTGCCTCCTGTGGTAGAGGCGGGTATTATATTCCTCTGCAGGGAGGAGGTGCTGCACCCTGTGGTAGAGCCGGGTTTTACAATAATCCTCTGCAGGAGGAGGAGGTGCTGCTCCTGTGGTAGAACCGGGTATTATATTCCTCTGCAGGGAGGAGGTGCTGCCTCCTGTGGTAGAACCCGGTATTACATTACTTCTCTGGAGGGAGGAGGTGCTGCTCTCTGTGGTAGAGCCGGGTATTACAATACTACTCTGCAGGAGGAGGAGGAGGTGCTGCCTCCTGTGGTAGAGCCGGGTATTACATTACTACTCTGGAGGGAGGAGGTGCTGCCTCCTGTGGTAAAGTCAAGTATTATGTTCCTCTGCAGGGAGGAGGTGCTGCTCCCTGTGGTAGAGCCGGGTATTACAATACTACTCTACAGGTGGAGGAGGTGCTGCCTCCTGTGCTATGCTTAGGTTGATTGGGTTATCTTCACATAAAATGTGAAAAAAGCCCGTAGGCAAACTTAGTTTAGCGCTCAGGCTAATAAAATAATAATAAATATGAATAAAGACACTTGGCACCTGACCAAATTAAAGTGTCTATTCCAATGTATTTAAAAGCAAGACGCGTCTCGCGGAGATCTACTCCGCTTCTTCAAATTGCTGTGCTATGCTTGCGGCGCCCCCTGGTGCTCACCCTCCGGTACAACTGTGCTCTCAGCCGGTTCGTCTCGTTCTCCGATCTTCTCTTTTCTTCCTCTTTTCTCTTCCTGATTTCTGGAAGTTGCTGATAAATCCTGAAATTAACAATATACAAGAATCCATGAGGAGGCGACAAACGACCCCCCCGGGCACCTATATGACTATGTACCATACAATACACCCCTGTGTCAGGCCACCCCCGGGCACCTATATGACTATGTACCATACACTACATCCATGTGTCAGGCCTCCCCCGGGCACCTATATGAATATGTAACATACAATACATCCCTGTTTAAGGCCACCCCAGGGTACCTATATGACTATGTACCATACACTACACCCCTGTGTCAGGCCTCCCCCGGGCACCTATATGACTATGTACCATACACTACATCCATGTGTCAGGCCGCCCCCGGGCACCTATATGACTATGTACCTTACACTACATCCCTGTGTCAGGCTCCCCCGGGCACCTATATGACTATGTACCATACACTACATCCCTGTGTCAGGCCACCCCCGGGCACCTATATGACTATGTACCATACACTACATCCCTGTGTCAGGCCACCCCCGGGCACCTATATGACTATGTACCATACACTACCTCCCTGTGTCAGGCCTCCCCCGGGCACCTATATGACTATGTACCATACACTACATCCATGTGTCAGGCCTCCCGGGCACCTATATGACTATGTACCATACTAATACACCCTGTGTCAGGCCCCCCGGGCACTATATGACTATGTACCATACACTACATCCTGTGTCAGGCCTCCCCGGGCACCTAGATGACTATGTTCCATACGCTACATCCCTGTGTCAGGCCTCCCCCGGGCACCTATATGACTATGTACCATACGCTACATCCCTGTGTCAGGCCACCCCAGGGCACCTATATGACTATGTACCATACGCTACATCCCTGTGTCAGGCCACCCCCGGGCACATATATGACTATGTACCATACACTACATCCCTGTGTCAGGCCACCCCCGGGCACCTATATGACTATGTACCATACACTACATCCCTGTGCCAGGCCTCCCTTGGGGACCTATATGACTATGTACCATACACTACATCCCTGTGTCAGGCCACCCCCGGGCACCTATTAGGGAATTTTACCATACCCCTACATCCTTTTGCCCGGGCCCTCCCTTGGGGACCTATATGACTATGTACCATACACTATATCCATATTTCAAGCCACACGCGGAGTGATAGGGGCCCGGGGCCACCTGCAGCTCTGTGCTGGGCCTAAATGGCTGGTCTTTACACGTGTGCACACTCTCCACACGCACAGACACAGCACACATCTTTTGATTTAAGGAGCCACCATCCCGGCGTCCATGTCTCACCTCTTGGACCTCTGCAGCATCTCTTTCTTGGGGATGGATCGGCTCTGCTGGTATAATCTGGCATCTAGAACAAGAGCAAATGTAGGACTGACTGTTTATAATGGAAGCCGAGTCAGAACAGCATCAGGAGGAAGCTGGGAAAGCCACTATATAATTGTGCACTGTAATCCACCAAGTACAGATACGATCATGTGAGGCAATAGCTCGAAAGCTAGAGATAAAAGATTGATGATGACCTAATGTGTCTGGAGGACTCCATCAGCTGACAGCAAATACGGAAGGATCAACAGGCCCAATCTATTGGGGGGGGAGCCAGAGAAGGAGGAGAAGGAAGAGCGCGGGGAGCCAGAGAAGGAAGAGCGCGGGGAGCCAGAGAAGGAGGAGAAGGAAGAGCGCGGGCCAGGAGGAGGAAGAGCGTGGGGAGCCAGACGAGGAGGAAGAGCGTGGGGAGCCAGACGAGGAGGAGAGGAAGAGCGTGGGGAGCCAGAGAAGGAGGAGGGTGGAGAGCCAGAGAAGGAGGAGAAGGAAGAGAGAGGAGAGCCAGAGAAGGAGGAGAAGGAAGAGGGTGGAGAGCCAGAGGGGGGGGGGGAGGAGGAAGGGGTGGGGAGCCAGACGAGGAGGAAGAGCGTGGGGAGCCAGACGAGGAGGAGGAGGAAGAGCGAGGAGAGCCAGAGAAGGAGGAGAAGGAAGAGCGAGGAGAGACGGAGAAGGAAGAGCGAGGAGAGCCAGAGAAGGAAGAGCGTGGTGGAGCCAGAGAAGGAGGAAGAGCGCGGGGAGCCAGAGAAGGAAGAGCGTGGGGAGCCAGAGAAGGAGGAAGAGCGCGGGGAGCCAGAGAAAGGAAGAGGCGCGGGGAGCCAGGAAGGAAGAGCGCGGGGAGCCAAAAGAAGGAAGAGGGTGGGGGAGCCAGAGAAGGAAGAGCGTGGAGAGCCAGAGAAGGAAGAGCGTGGGGGAGCCAGAGAAGGAAGAGCGCGGGGAGCCAGAGAAGGAAGAGCGCGGGGAGCCAGAGAAGGAAGAGCGCGGGGAGCCAGAGAAGGAAGAGCGCGGGGAGCCAGAGAAGGAGGAGCGCGGGGAGCCAGAGAAGGAGGAGAAGGAAGAGGGTGGAGAGCCGGAGAAGGAAGAGGGTGGAGAGCCGGAGGTGGAGGAGGAGGAAGAGCGTGGGGAGCCAGACGAGGAGGAAGAGCGTGGGGAGCCAGAGAAGGAAGAGGGTGGAGAGCCAGAGAAGGAGGAGGAGGAAGAGCGTGGGGAGCCAGAGAAGGAGGAGGAGGAAGAGCGTGGGGGAGCCAGAGGAGGAGGAAGAGCGTGGGGGAGCCAGAGAAGGAAGAGGAGGAAGAGCGTGGGGGAGCCAGAGAAGGAAGAGGAGGAAGAGCGTGGGGGAGCCAGAGAAGGAAGAGGAGGAAGAGCGTGGGGGAGCCAGAGAAGGAGGAGGAGGAAGAGCGCGGGGAGCCAGAGAAGGAGAAGGAGGAAGAGCGCGGGGAGCCAGAGAAGGAGAAGGAGGAAGAGGGCGGGGAGCCAGAGAAGGAGAAGGAGGAAGAGCGCGGGGAGCCAGAGAAGGAGGAAGAGCGCGGGGAGCCAGAGAAGGAGGAGGAGGAAGAGCGCGGGGAGCCAGAGAAGGAGGAGGAGGAAGAGCGCGGGGAGCCAGAGAAGGAGGAGGAGGAAGAGCGCGGGGAGCCAGAGAAGGAGGAGGAGGAAGAGCGCGGGGAGCCAGAGAAGGAGGAGGAGGAAGAGCGCGGGGAGCCAGAGAAGGAGGAGGAGGAAGAGCGTGGGGAGCCAGAGAAGGAGGAAGAGCGCGGGGGAGCCAGAGAAGGAAGAGGAGGAAGAGCGTGGGGGAGCCAGAGAAGGAGGAGGAGGAAGAGCGAGGAGAGCCAGAGAAGGAGGAGGAGGAAGAGCGTGGGGAGCCAGAGAAGGAGGAGGAGGAAGAGCGTGGGGAGCCAGAGAAGGAGGAGGAGCGCGGGGGAGCCCGAGAAGGAGGAGGAAGAGCGCGGGGAGCCAGAGCAGGAGGAGGAGCAAGAGCGGGGGGAGCCAGAGAAGGAGGAGGAGAAAGAGCGTGGGGAGCCAGAGAAGGAGGAGGAGAAAGAGCGTGGGGAGCCAGAGAAGGAGGAAGAGCGTGGGGAGCCAGAGAAGGAGGAAGAGCGTGGGGAGCCAGAGAAGGAGGAAGAGCGTGGGGGAGCAGAGAAGGAGGAGGAGAAGGAAGAGCGTGGAGAGCCAGAGAAGGAGGAGGAGGAAGAGCGTGGGGGAGCCAGAGAAGGAGGAAGAGCGTGGGGGAGCCAGAGAAGGAGGAAGAGCGTGGGGGAGCCAGAGAAGGAGGAAGAGCGTGGAGAGCCAGAGAAGGAGGAGGAGGAGGAAGAGCGTGGGGAGCCAGAGAAGGAGGAGAAGGAAGAGCGTGGGGAGCCAGAGAAGGAGGAAGAGCGTGGGGAGCCAGAGAAGGAGGAGGAAGAGGGTGGAGAGCCAGAGAAGGAAGAGGGTGGAGAGCCAGAGAAGGAAGAGGGTGGAGAGCCAGAGAAGGAAGAGGGTGGAGAGCCAGAGAAGGAGGAGCGTGGAGAGCCAGAGAAGGAGGAGAAGGAAGAGCGAGGAGAGCCAGAGAAGGAGGAGAAGGAAGAGCGAGGAGAGCCAGAGAAGGAGAAGGAAGAGCGTGGGGAGCCAGAGAAGGAGAAGGAAGAGCGCGGGGAGCCAGAGAAGGAAGAGCGCGGGGAGCCAGAGAAGGAGGAAGAGCGTGGGGAGCCAGAGAAGGAGGAGAAGGAAGAGCGAGGAGAGCCAGAGAAGGAGGAGAAGGAAGAGCGAGGAGAGCCAGAGGAGGAGGAGAAGGAAGAGCGTGGAGAGCCAGAGGAGGAGGAAGAGCGAGGGGAGCCAGAGGAGGAGGAAGAGCGCGGGAAGCCAAAAAGAAAGAAAGAGGTGGGAGCCAGAGAAGGAGAAGGAAAGAGGTGGGGAGCCAGAGAAGGAGAAGGAAGACGGGGGAGCAGAGAAGGAGAAGAAGAGGTGGGAGCAGAGGAGGAAGAGAAGGAAGAGCGGGGGAGCAGAGAAGGAGAAGGGAAAAGGTGGGGAGCAGAGAAGGAAGAGCGTGGGAGCAGGAAGAAGAGTGTGAGGTGAGAGGAAAGGAAAAGACAGTTTAGCCTTCTTGGAGCCAGTCAGCCATGTTTATCGGGAGATTGCATGCCACGGCGAAAAGGCAGTTTTAATGAAATGGTGGAAACAAGTCCCACCACTCAATCACCAGTATGGGGGGCCTCGTCCTGGCAGTGGTTAGAAGAGTCATCTTTTCTCCTGGAAAAGCTTGTAAAATTGCGTTCCTTGCAGAAGTGCGGCTTACCTTTCCGGAGCGGAAGAAAAAAGTCGGCGTGAGATTCAAAGGATTCCTAAGACAGAGAGAGAATAAGACTGAGCGGCGAAAACGCTTCTCCAAGCACATCCGCGCCCCACGTAGGGTACTTTGACTAATGGTTTGTCGGCTGTTTGAAACCGGGAGGATCTGGTCGTTGTTCCATGAACCTGTCTTGTGTTTCTCCGCAGGGTTTCTCAACAGCCTTTATGGTATACCAGGCTAGTTGGACTCTCGATGGTCATTCTTTCCGGGATTCAACTTTCAGGTCTTCAGCCGACACAAACCAGCTCAGTCCTGTATGTGATCAAAGGGACCCGATTATAACGCACCAATCCTGCTGCTCCTGACCAGTCTATATTAGAGACGACGCCCACCTGGCGGGATGTACGGTGCCGGCACCTTCACTTTGCTCCTGGACGTTCTCATACTGGACTCAGTGTTCCCAGAAGCTGCAGGATCAGCTGTAGATGCCAGCCGGTCACCTCCCGGAGATGGGAACGTGGTGCCCACATCTCTAGTGTTCCTCCTGGTGGCGCTCATCACAATCTCCAGCTCACCTGCAAGAGACAAAGACTCGCAATGTGACTGATGGACCTAGCAATGGCCGATACAGTGTGACCAGTGAAGCCCTGGATTTGGGGGAAGTAGAACGCCGCCTGGATGAGGGCTGGAGGTCCTGGGTGGACTGCCCTCTAACCCTGCCGTCTGATGCCTACTTCATACACCCACTCAGTTCTTTTTCATATCACCCTATGGAAGTCCCTTCAAAGTGACCCTCATGTTTTAACCCCTTCAGCAGTGAGAAATCCTGTATTCAGCTGCAAGTAATCAAAATGACAGTATTACCGTGCACCTAGAAGCAGTTTCTAATGAACTAAATGAAGCAAAAAACTGGAGTGGTCCTTTAAGTGCTGGGACTGGTGCGGTCTCTGATCCCGGCCAGTAGCGGCGGTAGCTGGCTGTATCCAACAGCCGGCACCTGCCGTGTATGGAGCAGGCTCAGCACATCAGTTCAACCTGCATAGATGTAAGTGTACGTCTACTTTCATGGAGGAGTATTACAAATTTCTTATCCATCATACGGACTGGATGAGTTGGGGCCATGAGCTGGGACCATGACCTGCCACAGAGCCCAATAACTCTGCCTTTAGAGACCACTGTTCAGAAAGGCTGGATAAGAGTGGACACTTCCAGAAGACATGAGGACACGGAGGTCACCTACCTGCCTGGACGCCTTTGTTCAACCCTCGGCTGCTCTTCTTCTGTCTCAGCGCTGGACTTGGTTCCCATAAACTGTTGGATGAGGCGACAGATTCTGTATCTACCATCTTAATAAGAGAAAGTTGCACTGAAGAGACGGTTGGACAAACCATAAGATAGGCGGCATCATGAACACCGCACCTGTATACTGCTCCCTCACATTCCTCACACCCCCCATGAAATCTTTACCTTCTTCTGGCTCTTCAGGAGCTCCTGCATCTCCATCCTGGAGTGCCCTCGGCCTGCAGACGTATCTTTTGATCCCTTCGCCGTCCTCTCGGTGCGTCACTTTTGCAGGTCGATGGTGCTGTAGAGACGGCCGAGCCTTGAGGAGGGCAGAACCCTTTCAGGTCCGAAAGCATTAATCAGTCTGTTGGTGTCTATGGTGGAGGCCGAGCTGCTGCCGCCGGTCCTGGATGTGGCGTCGCTGGCCGCTTGTGACTCTGTGACGGTGGTGGCACTATCGGTCACTGTACTCCTCACCTCCGACGACAGGTCTGACTGCATGGAGCTGCTGTCAGGGCTATCCTCGTAGGGTTTACTCACATCCTCCAGATTGTCTGCTTCGAGTTTCCTCCTGTACCACTGCTCCCGGGCAGCTTTCTTTGTCTTCAGATGGTCCCCATCCCTCTTCTCCTCTTTCGAGGACATTAGTGAGTGTGGTATAGGAGTCTGCAGCAGCCGGGCCAGCCGCTCCAGACGTTCTACCAGGGATATTTCCAAACTTTTGCTTGATTCTGTGGTTGCGCTTCTCCTGCTTTGTGTATAACGTGCCCAGAGATCGTCCAGGCTCTGGTTGGACAAAACGCTGTGACGTGACCTCTCCTCACCGATGCCATGACTTCTGAGGAAGCTCCGGTCCAGGCCGCTGTGGAGCAACCTGCTCGGTTGTCCGTGGGTCTGCACGCTCTTGTGACTCCGGATGTCTGAGCTCGCTGCAGAGGCAGCTTTCTTCGAGGCCCTGGACCTTGGGAGAAGATCAGAACGTTCTTGAGAATAATAAATTTCCGGCTGTAAAGGAAGGAACTCGTTGTCCTCGAGGGATGAAGCCGGACCCAGCAGCAGCCGATCAGTGTCCGATCTCTCTGTGGACTTGGAGCTTCTGGGGTGGACATTGCTCCCAGAATCCTTTTCTGCTTGAGATCGCTGTGAGTTGCGAGCCGACTTTACTGGGTGCGGGGAGGATTTCAGATCATCAGTCGGACCTGTAAAGAAGAAAATCCTGAAGGAGTCGCCACCCAAGCAGTCATGTCATAAAAGTACAATAGTGACATATCAGGCACGAAGTCTCCTTCACATCACATCTGATACTCCAGTCACATCCAGAGCTACACAGCACAATATAACACATCTGATACTCCAGTCACATCCAGAGCTGCACAGCACTATATAACACATCTGATACTCCAGTCACATCCAGAGCTGCACAGCACTATATAACACATCTGATACTCCAGTCACATCCAGAGCTGCACAGCACTATATAACACATCTGTTTCTGTACCACCCACAGAATATACTGGAGAGGTCCCACACATGTTGCTCCCAAACCAAGAAATATAGGACCATGGCGAGCACTATAGGAACTCAGCATCACCTGGTGGCACAGTCCAATGACATCAAGTGGCAGCCAGCAGAACTGTGAATACAGCTCTGGACATAATGTAATTCAGGACTTACAGAGTGTGCATCTTGTGGGGATGCCCTGCTGCATACCTGTTGCCGGCTTCTGCTTCCTCTCCGCTTGATTGGGACTCGGTTCCTTACTGTAGATGCCTTCTCGGTGTTTGGGTATAGAAGGGTCTGATAACTTCTCTGTGGCAGACCCCAATACATCTGGGGGAAATTTTGGAGAAATGGCATCATTGGAGCCTGTAGAAAGTTAAGAAGAAGGGGCAGAGGAGAAGGATAGAGAAGGGGCAGAAGAGGAGAAAAAGGGGCCGAGGAGAAAGGAAGGAGAAGAAGAAGAAGAAGAAGGGGCCGAGGAGGAAGGAAGGAGGAGAAGAAGAAGAAGAAGGGGCCGAGGAGGAAGGAAGGAGGAGAAGAAGAAGAAGAAGGGGCCGAGGAGGAAGGAAGGAGGAGAAGAAGAAGAAGAAGGGGCCGAGGAGGAAGGAAGGAGGAGAAGAAGAAGAAGAAGGGGCCGAGGAGGAAGGAAGGAGGAGGAGAAGAAGAAGGGGCCGAGGAGGAAGGAAGGAGAAGAAGAAGAAGAAGAAGAAGAAGAAGGGGCCGAGGAGGAAGGAAGGAGGAGAAGAAGAAGAAGGGGCCGAGGAGGAAGGAAGGAGGAGAAGAAGAAGAAGGGGCCGAGGAGGAAGGAAGGAGGAGAAGAAGAAGAAGGGGCCGAGGAGGAAGGAAGGAGGAGAAGAAGAAGAAGGGGCCGAGGAGGAAGGAAGGAGGAGAAGAAGAAGAAGGGGCCGAGGAGGAAGGAAGGAGGAGAAGAAGAAGAAGGGGCCGAGGAGGAAGGAAGGAGGAGAAGAAGAAGAAGGGGCCGAGGAGGGAAGGAGAAGAAGAAGAAGGGGCCGAGGAGGAAGGAAGGAGGAGAAGAAGAAGAAGGGGCCGAGGAGGAAGGAAGGAGGAGAAGAAGAAGAAGGGGCCGAGGAGGAAGGAAGGAGGAGAAGAAGAAGAAGGGGCCGAGGAGGAAGGAAGGAGGAGAAGAAGAAGAAGAAGGGGCCGAGGAGGAAGGAAGGAGGAGAAGAAGAAGAAGGGGCCGAGGAGGAAGGAAGGAGGAGAAGAAGAAGAAGAAGAAGGGGCCGAGGAGGAAGGAAGGAGGAGAAGAAGAAGAAGAAGAAGAAGAAGAAGAAGGAGGGGCCGAGAAGGAAGGAAGGAGAAGAAGGAGGGGCCGAGAAGGAAGGAAGGAGAAGAAGAAGAAGGGGCCGAGAAGGGACGGAGAAGAAGGAGGGGCCGAGAAGGAAGGAGAAGGAGGGGCCGAGAAGGAAGGAAGGAAGGAGAAGGAGGGGCCGAGAAGGAAGGAAGGAGAAGGAGGGAAGGAGAAGGAGGGGCCGAGAAGGAAGGAAGGAGAAAAAGGAGGGGCCGAGGAGGAAGGAAGGAGAAAAAGAAGGAGGGGCCGAGGAGGAAGGAAGGAGAAGAAGGAGGGGCCGAGAGGAAGGAAGGAGAAGAAGAAGGGGCCGAGGAGGAAGGAAGGAAGGAGAAGAAGAAGGGGCCGAGGAGGAAGGAAGGAAGGAGAAGAAGGAGGGGCCGAGGAAGGAAGGAAGGAAGGAGAAGAAGGAGGGGCCGAGGAAGGAAGGAGAAGAAGAAGGAGGGGCCGAGGAGGAAGGAAGGAGAAGAAGAAGGAGGGGCCGAGGAGGAAGGATGGTGAAGTAGAAGAAGGTGGGGCCGAGGAAGGAAGGAGAAGAAGAAGGAGGGGCCCAGGAGGAAGGAAGGAGAAGAAGAAGGAGGGGCCGAGGAGGAAGGAAGGAGAAGAAGAAGGAGGGGCCGAGGAGGAAGGAAGGAAGAAGAAGAAGGAGGGGCCGAGGAGGAAGGAAGGAAGAAGAAGAAGGAGGGGCCGAGGAGGAAGGAAGGAGAAGAAGGAGGGGCCGAGGAGGAAGGAAGGAGAAGAAGGAGGGGCCGAGGAGGAAGGAAGGAGAAGGAGGGGCCGAGGAGGAAGGAAGGAGAAGAGGAAGGGGCGGAGGAGGATGGAAGGAGAAGAGGAAGGGGCGGAGGAGGATGGAAGGAGAAGAGGAAGGGGCGGAGGATGATGGAGGGAGGAGGGAAGGAAGGAGAAGATGATGAGGCAGAAGAGGAAGGGGCGGAGGAGGAAGGAATGAAGGATGAAGGGGCGGAGGAGGAAGGAAGGAGATAGGATGGAGGAGGGGAGAGGAGAAGAGGGGCAGAGGAGGAAGGAGAATAAGGAAAGAGCAGCATTATTATTATAACTTAAAGACCAGAGAGACACAATATTAGGACGCTCGGGGGATAACGGGTGGACACTCCATCAGGATGCTTGTAGTAATGATAACCTGACGAATCCTAGAGTCCATCTGATGTTAAACACACGTCACCAGTGATGGATGAAGCTGCATTTATATAATATAAATGTTATAGTGAAGTCACTTGCAAGTGCAGCAGAAGTGTAAAGTATGGTGGAAACTAAATGACCCAGACGAGGTTTTGCAGTGCATGACCCCCACAAGGACGTCGTTTCAGTACTGTAACTATAGTCAGACAATATATCGTCACATATCATGGAGGGGGCGGCCATGTAAACGTTGGGCAGCAGCCAATCCATAACAAGCGGGTGTGCAGGACCAGGCCCTGGACGTAACCCAAGCAGAAAGCAACTGGAATGATGACAGGACTTATCCTATGTCCTGTAGAGGCGGAGGTAAGTCTCCGTTACCTGGGTGGGAGCTCTCGATGGTGCTGACCGGGGACATCCTGGATCCTCCTTCCATGAAGGGCACGTAGAACAGTTCGGGGCTCCCCGGAGGTCGGTACGGCAGCAGCAGAGGTTGATCTGCACCACGGGGATCAAACATCATTACAGTGTTATCCTGGCATCCAGCTCTGGTGTCTAACGCTACGTAAGACAACACCAACATTACACGGGGGCCCTGTTACATATGTAGGAAGCTTCACGTTACCCCTCTGTTCTGAACGGAGTGGCACATGTGGCCACAGGATAGGCTAGGACTGGACATCACGATGGGACAATGACTATTGGCTACCCCCTCAAATAAGGAGAAAGAAGCAGCCCTCCAAACCCAGCATGGGGGCAAGACACCCTCCTACTACAGAGAACAGTGTTATGTAAGATGTGACTCACCTCGGCATATCGAGGACAACACCGGATCCCCCCAAGATGTCATTATACAGTGCTGCTGGCTAGACCGAGGACATCACAAGGTTCTACTACAGAACATGTGATACCAGATCTACAGAACGATAACATCACAAGGTTCTACTACAGAACAATGACATCACAAGGTTCTACTACAGAACAATGACATCACAAGGTTCTACTACAGAACAATGACATCACAAGATTCTACTACAGAACAATGACATCACAAGGTTCTACTACAGAACATGTGATGTCAGACCTGCAATTATATACCCACAACCAATGGCATCACAAGGTTCTACTACAGAACATGTGATACCAGAACTACAGGTATATACCCAGAACGATGACATCACAAAGTTCAACTACAGAACGATGACATCACAAGGTTCTATTACAGAACGATGACATCACAAGGTTCTACTACAGAACATGTGATACCAGAACTACAGGTATATACCCAGAACCGATAACATCACAAAGTTCTACTACAGAACATGTGATGTCAGACCTTCAGGTACATACCCAGAACCGATTACATCACAAGGTTCTACTACAGGACATGTGATGTCAGACCTGCATGTAAATAATGAAAAAGGCGGTTTCTCGAAGACAAGACTACAACTCAGAAGATACATATTGTATACAGTGCTCACCAGTAGCCCGGGACAGGCAGGACAAGGGGGTACGAGTGGACATCTGCCGTTCAGGGGTCCGGTTGACTTTTAGGATTGATGATGTGGAGGCTTCTCTTATTGTCCCATCGACAAAGATCTCAGAAGAGAAGGTGGTTTTCTCTGGACTCTCGGTGGTGATCTGGGTGGTGGCATCAGATAATGGAGAGCGCCTTCTATCAGGTTGGAGTCTGTCGGAAATGTTTTCTTTCCCCATGAATTGGGCGATATCTTGATGGATGGCCTTGACGTCTCCTAGGCAGTTGGGTGGGACCGATCCAGCAGATAGATAGTTAAGGCTCAGAACTTGGTTGTTCCTGGAGAGGTTTGGAGAAGGCGACCTCACCAGATCTTCATTTGCTCTTGGGTCTGATAAACCATCCAGGACTTTCGAGACATCCAAAACTTTCATGTCCTCCTTTGGAGTTATTTTCACATGGACACAAGAAAGGGCTTTCCGACTTGGAGGCGATACGGTTAGATTGGTTTGACGTCCGTGAAAAGATAATCCATCAACACTAAGCCCATGATATGTATTCAATCGGCTATCTTCACCATTGTCCTTCACCTGATGACCATGACTAATGACTGAAGACCCTTCTGAATTTACATCCTCCCATCCCGGATCCACATGTTCCCTCTGAGGACACGAGATTGCACTAAATGTCTCAACTGATGGAGCAGAAGCCCACTGCATGGGGGCAGCTGTAGAAAATTCGCCATCTACAGCCCATGAAGTTGCTGAGCACTCTTGGGTTGTGGAATCACCAGCCTGCCACCGATGAGAGGTCAGAAGAACGGGATCCACATCCTTATCTGCCAGGCGTGACAGCGATGGATCCGGATGATAAACATGATGTACGTTAGAAGACACCAATGGTACAGAAGGAGGTCGAAGGTGGAAACTTTGATTGGCTGGTGACTGATCTACAAAGCCTGGTACATCAGAAGAAAGTGGTGGAGAACCCCCATCAGGAGAAGAAGAACGTTTACGGGAGGAGAACGTAATGGAAGATATCAGTTTTGTGGCCTCTTCGGTGGATTTCACGTTTGGTCTGTCCTGCTTGTTACCATCTCTTCTTCGTTCTTCTTGAACGTGAAGCTCAATTATTGGATCTTGTTGGTAAGAACCTGATGTTGGCTGCAGCTGATCGGACGCGATGAAGGACTCGTCTTTAGTCATTCCTCCATGGGTAGCATTGTGTTGGACATCAGAGGCTATATCTTCCATGCCCTCCATGGAGTCATGAGAACCAGTGATTGGTGCCGAAAACGGTGATGGGGTCAGCTGTAGCCTGAACTCTCCCGTGTTGGAAGCTACCTGAGAAGAACCCTGAAAACAACATTGAACAATAAGTGGTTTTTGCAGGTTTGTCATTCGATGAGTAAATCTGACCCCTGCCTATAAATTATGAATTCCCAGCATGTTCCTCTTTAAACACCATGGTCAAAATGATGATTTGTAGTTCCTCATCCTGACTAGTCGCTGACCTCTACTAGAGGGTGTCCCAATGGACGCCTGAAAAAATCTGCTATAGCTCCAAGACAAATCAACACGTTTTAATGAAATTTGGTCAAAACATACCTAACCCAATGAGAATCAGAAGTTCTCGAAATATGTTCATCGAGTACTCTTTAAAGGGGTCTGTAGACTTTGATGGCATATCAATAAGACCACCTCTGGGTCTCGCACCTATATCAAGAACTGGCCCCAAAAGTGTTGGCTTAAAATGGAGATCCAGTAGGCTTGCGCACGACTCTCCATTCTATTCTATGGGAGCTCAGAGTACGGCAGAACAAGGTAACCTGTACTGGGAATCCAAGACAGAATGAAGAACTCGCTCCCTTACTGGAACTCCATAGAGCAGATGGGAGAACAGCGCTCCCCTGTACGGAAACTCCCATTAGAACAGAATGGAGAACACAGCGCTCCCTGTACTGGGAACTCCATAGAACAGAATGGAGAACACAGCGCTCCCCTGTACTGGGAATCCATAGAACAATGGAGAACACAGTGCTCCCTTAGGGAACCCTAGAGGAGAATGGAGAACACAGCGCTCCTCTGTACGGGGAACTCCCATAGAACAGAATGGAGAGAACATAGCGCTCCCCTGTACTGAGAGCTCCCATAGAAGACAATGGAGAAAACAGCGCTCCCCTGTACTGGGTACTTCTATAGAACAGAATGAAAAACATAGCGATCCCTTGTACTGGGAAATCCCATAGAACAGAATGGAGAAAACAGTGCTCCCCTGTACTGGGAACTCCCATAGAACAGAATGAATAAGATAGCGATACCCTGTACTGGGAACTCCCATAGACCAGAACGGAGAACACAGCGCTACCCTGTATGGGAACTCACTAGAACGATGGGAACCAGCGCTCCCTATACTGGGAACTCCCATAGAACAGAATGGAGAGAACACAGCGCTCCTCTGTACTGGGAACTCCCATAGAACAGAATAAAGAGTCGTGCACAAGCCTGACCGGTTCTCCGTTCTGAGCCAACGCTTTCAGGGGCCCCATTCCCACCTCTGGGACCCGCACGTTTTAGACTTTGATAGCGTATCCTATTTCAATACCATCAAGTCTATGGTGGGATGTGCGGTTTCACCCAGTTGCTGCCATCCACATGATGGAAGTCACCGGCATGGAAGACCAGCCTGGGCAGACAGCTAGTGTCCTTCGGCACCTCATGTCACCGGCCCGGACGACCCGCCTGGGCAGACAGCTTGGGTCCTTAGGCACCTCATGTCACCGGCACGGAAGACCAGCCTGGGCAGACAGCTTGTGTCCTTTGGCACCTCATGTCACCGGCACGGAAGACCAGCCTGGGCAGACAGCTTGTGTCCTTCGGCACCTCATGTCACCGGCACGGACGACCAGCCTGGAGCAGAAGCTTGTGTCCTTCGGCACCTCATGTCCCGGCACGGAGACCAGAACCATGGGCACGAAAAACTTGTGTCCTTCGGCACTCATGTCACCGGCATCGGAAGACCATACTGGGGCTGCAAGGCTTGTGTCCTTCGGACCTATGTCCCCGGCAGGGAAAAAGACCAGTGGGCAGACCTTGTGTCCTTCGGCCCCTTGTCACCGGCACGGAAGACCAGCCTGGGCAGAAGTTGGCCTTCGGCATCATGTCACCGGCAGGGAAGACCAGCCGGGGGCAGAAGCTTTTGCCCTTCGGCACCTATGTCCCCGGGCAGGGGAAGGCCCACCCTTTGGGCAGACAGCTTTGTCTTGGGCACCCATCCCACCGTCCACCCATGTTTGCTCCAGTCGTGAAGTCCATAGTAGCATGTGCTGCCCACATCTCACTATACTCAGTAAGAGCGAGCCTTCCTTGTCCACATCTACTGGAGAACAGAATCCATCAGGTCCCGTCAAACTGAATTAAAAAACAAAAAGTAAAAAAATGTCACTCGCCGGGCACGCTGTCTCTGCATCTGAATGCTTGCTATATGGGGCTGCGTGGTGCTGTCTGGTTGCCATGGAAGCCAGAATGAATGAAATATTATATACTGCAGTATATAAGGGACCAAGTGATTGCATGTGAAAAATTAATTTAAAAAAATAAAATTTCTAAAACACAAAAAACCCTAAAAAGTTATATAATTTTTTTCATTTACCATATAAAACAAAACGATAACTGATATCACCGCGTCCATAAGAACCTTGTGTCACTTATCCCGCACATTCAACACCATAAAAATCTACAGTACAAATTAGTCCAAAACTAGACCTTGTCCCACAAAAAAACCAAATCGTAATGATCCAGCGCGGCAGCTTAAAACCAGCGTGTTTTATTACAAAAAAATATGCTGCAAAGACAACATGTAAAATAGCGGCTTAACTGAGCGCACGCTTACGCGTTTCCAACTTATGGCAGTTCTTGAGCAGATTGATGCTGTGATCAAGAACTGACACAAGTGCGAAACGCGTAAGCGTGCGCTCCGTTAAGCCGCTATTTTACATGTTGTCTATGTAGTATATTTTTTCTAATAAATCACCCTGGTTCTAAGTGACCTACGCTGGATCATTACGATTTCATTGCACCTTTTTAGCCGTTGGCAAGTTCCGGGCGTGAAGGAAGCCACAGGTGCTGTCTCAAGACGTTGCGCGAAATTCAGCCACAAAAGTGGGGTAAGCAAGCTTCATCTTTTTGCAATTTTTTTTGTACCGCATAAAAAAACAAAAAGGAGGAAAAAGAACAAAAAAAAGAAAAAAAAAGTCTCATAAAATAAAGTTGTAATTTTTTTTTTTTTTTTTTTTTAAAGAGGTAAAACATAAGAAAAACAACAAATCTGGTGTTGCCGAGATGGCACCGACCCGCACAATACAGATAATTTGCTGCTTATTTTTCTTGGTGAACTCTGTAAAACCGCTCCCCCCCCCCCCCAAAAAAAAAAAAAACATTTAAAAAAACCACTGCGCACTTGTGTTTCTACCCCACAAAGAATTTTATTTTGGATTCACCAATACATTACGGGGTGCACTAAATTGTACCATTAAAAAAACTATAATTCGTCCGGAAAAAAAAAACAAGCCCGAGTGCGGTGAGGTCAACAGAAGGATAAAACGGTTCTAACGTTTGGGGCAGAGGGGGGGGAAAGAACAGAAAACACGGAAACTGAAAACCCAAAATGGCTCCGGCACAAAGGGGTCAGAATCCCGCGGTGAGGGCGGTCGGCCGATTTGACGTCAGACCTTTTCTGGTCGGGCTTCCCCTGAAGGGTGAAATTTTCCTACCGGCAGCCATAAACTATCCAGGAACACGTGTCATAGCAGCGCCGGGCGGGCTCCCAGAGGACCAGCCGTGCTTGACCCCAGACGGAGGACACTTCCAGCTCGTGTTGTGAGCAGGTTTCTGATTCTCATCGAGTTTTAACCAAGTTTCATTAGTCTTGAGAGCGCTGATCGATTATCGTGGCTTCCAGGGAGTGGGACACCCTGTACAACTAAGGCCATGAAAACAATCCGGTCTGATACAAATACTGGCCAGCATAGAAGGTGCCTGTCTAGCCAATATTGTTGCAGCAGCCGTATGACACCTCTGGCCATCATTGCCGGCCCCCTCTGTTATCCTACATATTACTCACAATGGGTTAACACCAGCTATTGATGGCGCCCCCAGTGGCGCGCTCTTCTTAAGCATGGCCGCCCACGCTCCCTCTCGCTGCCTGTTGTCTCCGAGCTTTTCATGTCGTTATAAATATCTCTCGAGCAGGGAGATAATATCAGGCAGGTAGGGATGAAAGCGGCTGCGGTGAAGGAGGCTATAAATACCGCTTACGGGGCTCGGGGGTCACGGTCGCTCTGGAGACTCGTTAGCCTGGCGGATACTCCAATGTAGCATGGCGCTCGGCCTTCGCCGTACAAATATCTCGCTGCAAACATCACGGGGGTAATCTCATTCACTACAGCTGCTCCATAGTATAATACAGATGCCTATTTATAGGAGCGAGGGTCAGCGGTGCGGCCCCGGAAGACGGCACGTTACACATGGAGGAAGCGGCCGATATGGGCATGCTGAGAGTTGTAGTAGTGAACCAGCTGGAGCAACACCCTGAAGAACCCACTGCTACCAGGTCCATGCAAAACGGAGGTTTATACCACACACAGAACACACAGCAAGCAGGGTCACACGGAGGATGTAGCACAAACACATACCGTGGAGGAGCTCACTGACAAACCTTAATGAAACCTCTGACAGCAAGCAGAGATCTTGAAAAAATGGTGAGGAATGAAAAGACAAAATCTGTTAGGATGACGACTTCAGAGACGGCAAGACTGACGGAAAGTCCCCCCCCCTCTGGTAGTGGTGAAGATACCTGAAGATGCCCCCATTGGGCTGATCTCTATCTGGTGGTTATCAGATGGTCGTTCCCCCTTTGGACTGATCTCTATCTGGTGGTTATCAGATGGTCGCACCCCCCTTTTTGGGCTGATCTCTACCTGGTGGTTATAGATGGTCGCACACCCTTTCGGCTGATCCCCTTCTGGTGGTTATCAGAATGGTCGCACCCCCTTTGGGCTGATCTCTATCTGGTGGTTATCAGATGGTCGCACCCCCTTTGGGCTGATTTTATCTGGTGGTTATAGATGGACCACCCCTTTCGGTGATCTCTATATGGTGGTTACAGATGGTCGCACCACCCTTTGGGCTGATCTCTATCTGGTGGTTATCAGATGGTCGCACCCCCTTTGGACTGATCTCTACCTGGTGGTTTTTCAGATGGTGCACCCCCTTTGGGGTGATCTCTATCTGGGGGTTTTCAGATGCTCGCACCCCTTTGGACTGATCTCTATTGGTGGTTATCAGATGGTCGCACCCCCTTTGGGCTGATCTCTACTGGTGGTTATCAGATGGTCCCCAGCCTTTGGGCTGATCTCTATTGGTGGTATCAGATGGTCGCAAACCTTTGACTAATCTCTATCTAGGTCGGTTATCAGATGGTGCAGAACCTTGAAAAGATCTCAATCAGTGGTTATCAGATGGTCGACCCTTAGGCGGATCTATACTGGGTTATCAAGGTCCACCCCCTTTAGGGGGATCTCTACTGGTGGTTATCAGATGTGCACCACCCTTGGACTGATCTCTATCTGGTGGTTATCAGATGGTCGCAACCCCTTTGGGGTGATCTCTATCTGGTGGTTATCAGATGGTCGCACCCCCCTTTGGACTGATCTCTATCTGGTGGTTATCAGATGGTCGCACCCCCTTTGGGCGATCTCTACCTGGTGGTTATCAGATGGTGCACCCCCTTGGGCGGAATCTCTATCTGGTGGTTATCAGATGGTCGCACCCCTTTGGCGGATCTCTATCTGGTGGTTATCAGATGGTCGCACCCCCTTTGGGCGGATCTCTATCTGGTGGTTATCAGATGGTCGCACCACCCTTTGGACTGATCTCTATCTGGTGGTTATCAGATGGTCGCACCCCCTTTGGGTGATCTCTATCTGGTGGTTATCAGATGGTCGCGCCCCCTTTGGGCTGATCTCTATCTGGTGGTTATCAGATGTTCACACCACCCTTTGGGCTGATCTCTATCTGGTGGTTATCAGATGGTCACACCACCCTTAGGGCTGATCTCTATCTGGTGGTTATCAGATGGTCGCGCCCCCTTTGGGCTGATCTCTATCTGGTGGTTATCAGATGGTCGCACCCCATTTGGGCTGATCTCTACCTGGTGGTTATCAGATGGTCGCCCCCCCTTTGGGCTGATCTCTATCTGGTGGTTATCAGATGGTCGCCCCCCCTTTGGGCTGATCTCTATCTGGTGGTTATCAGATGGTCGCACCCCCTTTGGGCTGATCTCTATCTGGTGGTTATCAGATGGTCGCACCACCCTTTGGACTGATCTCTATCTGGTGGTTATCAGATGGTCGCACCCCCTTTGGGCTGATCTCTACCTGGTGGTAATCAGATGGTCGCACCCCCTTTGGGCTGATATCAATCTAGTGGATATAAGAAGGTCGCGCCCCCATTTTGCTGAGATCTATCAGGGGGTTATCAGATGGTCGCACCCCATTTGGGCTAATCTCTATCTGGTGGTATCAGATGGTCGCACCCCCTTTGGGCTGATCTCTACCTGGTGGTTATCAGATGGTCGCACCCCCTTTGGCGATCTCTATCTGGTGGTTATCAGATGGTCGCACCCCTTTCGGGCTGATCTCTACTCTGGTGGTTATCAGATGGTCGCACCCCCTTTGGGCTGATCTCTACTGGCGGTTATCAGATGGTGCCACCCCGTTTGGGCTGATCTCTACCTGGTGGTTATCAGATGGTCGCACCCCCTTTGGACTGATCTCTACCTGGTGGTTATCAGATGGTCGCACCCCCTTTGGACTGATCTCTATCTGGTGGTTATCAGATGGTCGCACCACCGTTCGGCAGATCTCAATCTGGTGGTTATCAGATGGTCGCACCCCCCATTGGGCTGATCTCTACCTGGTGGTTATCAGATGTCGCACCCCCTTTGGGTGATCTCTATCTGGTGGTTATCAGATGGTCGCGCCCCCTTTGGGCTGATCTCTATCTGGTGGTTATCAGATGGTCGCACCCCCATTTGGGATGTACTCAATCTGGGGGTAATCAGATGGGCGCGCCCCCTTGGGGCTGATCGCTATGTGGTGGTTATTCAGATGGTCGCACCACCCTTTGGGCTGATCTCTACCTGGTGGTTATCAGATGGTCGCGCCCCCTTTGGGCTGATCTCTATCTGGTGGTTATCAGATGGTCGCACCCCGTTAGGGCTGATCTCTACCTGGTGTTTATCAGATGGTCGCACCCCCTTTGGGCTGATCTCTATCTGGTGGTCACATCCCCCTCTCCTATGCCAACATGCGGAGAACCACAGCACACGAGGAGAACTTACCTGCAATCCACAGTGGGGGCTGCATCATAACAAGTATTGAGAAGTTACAGGAGGCGATGGCATATAACCGCAGCCCTGCCCCCTCCCTGGCAGTCACACTAGACTGACTCACCGGCGCCCCCTTTCTTACACACCGTCCCCCCATTATACAACACTTGTATGCATGTTCACCTTGTCTGCGTCCTTGGCTCTGTCCAGCAGCTCTCTCTTGATTTCCTCTATCCGTCTTCTGTCTTCTTCGCTCAGGTCCGTGTCCGGCTTCATGGCGTGACTGGTCAGCTTCAGCTTGACCGAACCTAACACGAAAGAGCAGAGGAGTGTTCAGTGTAAGAGGACCAAACCCGCCTGCCATGTATAAAAGGACAAGAAGATCCTCCAAGGATAAGTGGCGCCTTACCCCGTGCTCTCCTCTCCTCCTCTTCTGCTCTTTGTGTGTAAGTCATTGGGGTATTGTTCTTCAGGAGGCTCGTAACTCGGGCGGCCAAGGAGTCTCCGCTACTTTCATCGCTTTCCGTTTCCCGCCCCCGAATGTATCCGGTTCCTGTCGCAGCTAAAACGTTCTTCAAGCCTCCCACCGAGCTCGAGACGCTGCTTAAAAGCTGCTCGCTGCGCTGAACCCTCCGAGCTACGTCCACAAATTCCCTTTCATCCCTGGCATTAGCATCCAGGAGCTGGGCGGCAGATGGCACCATCTTATTTGTGGTGGCTTTACTGCAGCCTTCTGGCTCTGACCTTCCCCACTGACTCTGAAGTCCAAAAGGCACGGCCATAGTTGTTCTGCCTCTGACTAGTTCTCCTAAATAAGAGTTGTCCCTGACAGAAGAACCATTCTGAGAGTCAATATTCCAAGTCACTGGCGAATCTTTATGGTGGACCAAGTTGTCACCCGTTAAACTGCTGTTAAATGAGGAGTCCCAAGACATGTCCTTCACCAGAAGATTCAGAGGAGTTGTCGACCTACTCTTCAGAGAGTCTTCATAATTCAGGCACGGTGATGGAGACTCTGTGTATGGATCCCCTAATGGAGATGCTTTATCAAGACCAACGTCTTCTGCCAGGAGCTTCTGGATCTCTTTGAGCGTCTTGGACCCAACGAACGAGTCGTTGACAGGATCCAAGATGGGAGGTTTCCCTGAGTAACCCTGTAAGGATGGCGCCTGTCCATGTACGTCATCATAAGAGGTGGCTCCACCATGCCCACCACCCTCAAACTGCTCTACCAGCTGCTTCACCAGCACAGACTCCACGTTGTCCTCATTGATGGACCCTTGGTGAGTCGTCTTGCTTGAACCAAGGTCATTGATTGGTTCAATGGCTGGAGACATCTCTTCATGGTGCACCCCCAAATCTCTGCCAACACCCCGGATCATGGTGTCATCCTGGCTGATCGGTCTATCATTAGCAGATCCAGAGGCACACGGAGGAGACATTTCAGTGGGTAAAGGAGACTCCGGACCAGCTTCTGACCCCATAGGAATAGAGACACTGGTGGTAGATGCAGAGGAGTACAGACTGGACAGGGAGATGTTCACAGCACCCTGGGAGCCGCCTAGCCGGGAAGAGGAAAAAAACATCTTAATAATAAGGAAAACTACTGCAGCTACGAACTACAAGTATATGGATCCACTATGACAACTGGGAGCGTAGAAAAATATACCGCCCCACGGTGCTTAATAAACACTACATCTCCCACAATGCCACACAGCAGAGACACAACCAGCAGGGGGTGTTAGAAGATGTGAGCTCCTCACAGGCAGCTGAGTAGAGAGTCTACCAGACGACATTTACCTTCAGAGAGCCTCATACTCCGGCTGGGCGTCGCCGTGGATCCCTTGATGGTTCTTAGCTCTGACGGAGAAAACTCTGGTTCCCGAATGGGTCCTTTGTGGGCAAATGGTGGGAGGATTGCGGTAGGAGACTGGTCAATACCGAGGTTCCTCAGATAAGTCTAGCAAACAAAATGATCCTGGTTATTTTACTATACCCAGTTATATCCTATATTACACTCCAGAGCTGCACTCACTATTCTGCTGCTTCAGTCACTGTACATACATTACTTATCCTGTACTGATCCTGAGTTACATCCTGTATTATCCTCCAGAGCTGCACTCACTATTCTGCTGGTGCAGTCACTGTGTACATACATTGCTTATCCTGTACTGATCCTGAGTTACATCCTGTATTATCCTCCAGAGCTGCGCTCACTATTCTGCTGGTGCAGTCACTGTACATACCTTACTTATCCTGTACTGATCCTGAGTTACATCCTGTATTATCCTCCAGAGCTGCGCTCACTATTCTGCTGGTGCAGTCACTGTACATACATTACTTATCCTGTACTGATCCTGAGTTACATCCTGTATTATCCTCCAGAGCTGCGCTCACTATTCTGCTGGTGCAGTCACTGTGTACATACATTACTTATCATGTACTGATCCTGAGTTAATCCTGTATTACCCTCCAGAGCTGCGCTCACTATTTGCTGGTGCAGTCCACTGTACATATATTACTTATCCTGTACTGATCCTGAATTACATCCTGTATTATCCTCCATAGCTGCGCTCACTATTCTGCTGGTGCAGTCACTGTATATACATTACTTATCCTGTACTGATCCTGAGTTACATCCTGTATTATCCTCTAGAGCTGCACTCACTATTCTGCATGGTGCAGTCACTGTACATACATTACTTATCCTGTACTGATCCTGAGCTACATCCTGTATTATCCTCCGAGAGCTGCACTCACTATTCTGCTGGTGCAGTCTACTGTACATACTTGACTTATACTCTACTGTTGCAGTGTGTAATCCTGTATTATCCTCCAGAGCTGCGCTCACTATTCTGCTGGTGCAGTCACTGTATATACATTACTTATCCTGTACTGACCCTGAGTTACATCCTGTATTATCCTCCAGAGCTGCACTCACTATTCTGCTCGCCCCTGGACATGCGTGACCCTATGGACCCTTTACTTACGGGTATTCTTTGCTCTATGTCCAGCTCTTCTTCCCCTCTGGTCTCTTCGCTCGGTGGATAGTCATCTCCTCCTTCCTCGGTCAGGTTATGCTCTGCAGACGCCAGAGACCCCCGGAGCATCTCTTGGTGACTGGAATGTGAGCTACTGGCGTAATCTTGGTCAGAAGAGACATCACTGAATCGATCCATTGTTACAAAGTTGCTGCTCCGAGTCCCCGATGCCTCCGACGCCTTCTCTCGTCCTCTATCTGAAGACGTTTGTGCGTCAGGAAAACCATGGCCTCCAGCACTAGAACCTCTAGTGTTTTCTGCCTTCCCCTTAGCGTTATCCCTGGTAGAGGAGGAACCAGTCAACGACACATGGGAACGTGAGGTTTCGGACGTGGTGCTCTTGGGTACCTCTTCTACAGGCTGGACAGCTGCTTCGGTCTGATCTCCTCCAGGTAACACAGAGTTGTAGGACTGAGATCTGGTCATCTGGGAGATGGTGGGCGCCTCTTTCTCAGCCACGCTCAGATTGGTCATGGAGGACGTAGCTTTGAATGAGAGTCCTTTCTTTGGAGTGGAGTCGCTTGTTTGTCTGGAGAGCATGCGGTTCAAGGAGTCGGCCACCGCGTTATAAGCCAACTTCTTAGGAGACACGCCTGTCAAACCACGGAGAACCAAAGCATCGAATGACTGGTTTGTGTTCCAAGCTCCAACCTTCTCGATATAATTCAGACTCGGCAGAGAATGGATCCTCCGTCTTTGTGGAGACATTGATCTCTGAGAATCAGTGCTCTCGGGGTATTCCTGGCTGCTCTGGTGAGACTGGGGCAGCACAGACGGAGGTAGGTTAGGAAGAGGAGACTCGGTGGAAGGCTCTTCATTTAATGACATATCGGAACCGGTCAGCTTGGCTTTGATTTGCTGGATTCTACCCGCGAGTGGTTTCCGGTTCATGGTAAATATTCCTGGTGTGGACTGTGAGATGGGATGCGGTAACTTGCCCAAGAACGAAGCCTCGTCTACGGGAGTCTGTCCAATGTGTGACATCTCTGCGTCTTTATGGCCGCGTTCTATGCTACAACGCGAGGATGTACTCAGCTCCTCTCGCAAGTTGGCTTCCACTGTTGTATCATTTTTGGGTGACTCAGTGGAGGTCTTGTTGAGTCCAGACGTGCTTTGTAGACCACTGGTCTCTATCCTGCCCTTACTTGTATCCACGTCCCTGTGTCGCTGTTGAATCTCAAAACAGAGCTGCTTATGGAGCGATTCCCTCAATGGTGGCTGCTTCGTTGGCCGTAGCGTAATCCCAGACTGGTTAACTTGACCATTGTCACTTGGATCTTCAACCTCTTTCTCAGCATCCTTCAAAAAATCAACTGCACTGGAGTCTCTGAATGACTCTTCTAAGGACTGGTTGGAGGCTCTCCTGGGATCTAGGTGCACATCGGGCTCCGAGGTGATCAGGTTCTGGAGTTCGGGTTCCTGCGGTTTCATCATGCCGGTGGAGGAAGACTTGGAGGACCGTGCAGAGGAGCTTCTACTGCTGCTTGACATGCCTACTTCTTTCTCCAACAGCTGCAGCAACACAGGGGCAGGGACACCACTGCTTAAGAAGGCGCCTTCTTCACTCCGTAGCAACTCGCCCATCTCTACGGGCTGAATGAGGTCATCAGATGTCGTCAGTTTTCCTACTGCCGACTCCAGCCCAGCGTCTTTCTTTTCTTCAATGCTAAAAGACAGTGGGTGCTGAGACAGATACTGGAGGACACCACCGACGTCATTGTCTTCCACGGTGTTACCCAAATAACGCTGGGACAGGGAAACGCTGCCATCCTCTTGGTCCAGCATCACTTCTTTACTGGCTAGCTCCACTGCGTCACTCATCTGCAATGACATTGATGGAGATCCGTGGAACTCTGACATGTCCAGAGAAGCTCTGAGGAGACAGAGGACAGTGATCACTAAATACCAAAAGAGCATGATATGGGTGAAGGGTCTGTATTGTGTCACCCACCAATGTGGAGCACCTTCATGTACTATTTCTAGATACCCAATGGATGATGAAGGGTCTTTATTGGGAGACCCACCAATATAGAGCACCTTCATTTACTATTCCTGGACACCCAATGGATGAGGGGATGGGTGAAAGGTCTCTATTGGGTCACCAACCAATGTGGAACACCTTAATTTACTGTTCCTGGACACCTAATGAAGTGGGAGCCTGACGCTGTAGAGCCACCCACAGCCTGACGGGGAAACAAGAGCTGGAAGCTGTAGAACCGCCCACAGCCTGACCGGGAAACAGGAGCCGGAAGCAGTAGAACCACTCACTGCCTGATCAGGAAGTGGGAGCCTGACACTGTAGAGCAGCTCATAGCCTGACCAGGAAGCGGGAGCCTGAGGCTTTAGAACCGCCCACAGCCTGACCAGGAAGCGGGAGTCTGAGGCTGTAGAACCACCCACAGCCTGACCAGGACACGGGAGCCTGAAGCTGTAGAGCCGGCCACAGCCTGACCAGGAAGAGAGCGCCTAAAGCTAGCTGTGAAGAGTAGGCTCTGTGAAACAGCATGGCAAGAACACCCCTTTTAGGCCTCCTGGACTGTTCATGGAGAAATTACTGTACCTTAGAGGGGCAAAATCGTCCACTTCTGTCTTCTGAAACAAGGTATCTTCAAAGAACTTATGTCCTTTGGTGGAGTCAGAGGTCATAAGATGAAGATGAGGAGACAGGCGGCTGTCCTGGACCCCTGTGGTGGAACCGGTGGTCATCAGAGGGAGGCAGGGAGACAGTCGGCTGTCCTGGACCTCTGTGGAGTCGTCAGTGGTCATCAGAGGGAGGCAGGGAGACAGTTGGCTGTCCTGGACATCTGTCATGTAAACACAATACAACCATTACCATCTACATATCCAGAGCTGCACTCACTATTCTGCAGGTGCAGTCACTGTGTACATAGCGGTCACACAACAGGTCCGTACCCAGCTGTAGAGGGCGCATCCGTCCAGCGGAGAGGCCTTTCCTCGGCTCAGACTCTGACAGCAGTGTGCCCTCCTCCAGGCTCGGGAAGTCTGTGTGTTCCCCGCGGGCAGCCGTCTCGCTAAGGGTGGGCATGGCGACGCTGGCATCCTCCTCTGCTGGAAGCTGGTACCACGACTCAACCACCTGCAAGACAAAGATCAGCCAACCTGTTACACAGCGCGACAATGCAAGATCTAACACCAAATGCACAGACCAGCCGTGACCAGTGCCATGCAGAACACCGACTTCTGCGCCTGTCAGGGGGGTTGTGTTAGTCAGTGACCAGTCAGTTCTGGGCAAGTGTGAGAGACACTGGCCACATTGTGGGTTCTAGACGCCTGGGTCAGAGCATCTCCAGATGGCAGGCTTGTTGGGGGGGCCCTGCCATGCAGTGGTTAGTACCTACCAGAAGTATCCAAGGAAGGATGACCAAGGACTGGAGACATGGTCATGGTGGCCCAAGGCTCATTGATGGTTGAGGTTAGCCTGTCTGCTCCTGGGCCGCTCCTACAGAAGAGCCACTGTGGGATAAATTACTGAGAAACCATCTGCTGGAGAAGGTAGAAAGGGGTCAGGGCATAGCAGCTCACTGTGTATGGGGCCACGGCACTCTTCTGTAGGACTGGAGCAGACGAAATGCATATCCATGATACTTGCTTCATTTTGGGATGAAGTCCAAGAGAAGGAATTTGTTGGGCCAGGAGAGAGATCCAACTCCACTCCTGACCCTGAGCTCATAGGGGGCCAGCTGGGAGAGCTCTGCAGGAAACGGGAGGTCTTTAGACGAGGCTCCCAGCCTGGTGAAGAGCAGGAGCAGAGGAACGGTGGCATGGACACTGTGGTGTGGGCAGACCAGGGTCAGTGAGGTTGGCTGGCAGGGGGTTCATCTTCTATAGATCATACAATGACCTGTAGGAACTTAGACCAGGGGACACCAGTATGGACACTGTGTGGGGCTTAGCATGAGACCAGGGTCAGTAAAGTCAGAGGCTGGCTGCGGGTTCATCTTCTATAGATCATACACTGACCTCTAGGAACCAGCACCAGGGGACACCAGTATGAACCCTGTGTGGTGCTGCCAGGAGGATGAGACCAGGGTCAGTGAAGTCAGAGGTCAGACATTTAAGGGTTTGTCTTCTATTGATCATACACTGACCTCTAGGAGCCAGGATCAAGGAATCAGTGGTATGCAGGGCTGTGGAGTAGTTAAGCCAAAACTCCGACCCCTCAATTTCCCTAACTCCCTTATACATGACGCATATTTAAGTGATAACGTTACTGTAGTAATTTGACCTGCAGCTTTTTAGCATCTGCTTTGTTTTTTGCAGATTCTTTCCTGTAACTGCATTGTTACTGTTTTGCTCCTAAAAAAATCAAAATGTTAATTTGTATTATGTTGTTAGTATTTCGTGACTCCGCCTTTGGCTTTCAGCTCTGCCTGAATCCTTCTGGGCTCTGGATCAGATTCAAGCAGGTCTCCCCCAAAATCTGCTCCCCGGTCTCCTCTACCCGTTCCCAATGTTGGTGCAGACTGGACTTGGGTGTGAATACAGCTTTGTCTTCACCTCTCCCCACAAGTGTTGGATTGGGTTGAGGTCTGGGGACTGTGGAGGCCAATACAGCGACTCTACTTCATTGTCATTGAGCCCTTCCTTCTCCAGCCTTGACGTCTGCTCCATGTCGATGTCCTGCTGGACACTATGTCGTCCTCTTCATCCCCAGAGTCCTCGAGTGCATGAAGTGACTCATCTTGTAGGACCCTCACAAAGAGCTCAGCATTGGGTCACCATCCATCCTGGTCAAGTCTCCAACATCTTTGACTGTGACCCCTCCCTCTCCCCCATATCCCAGGCTTCCTGCATCAAACCGGACAGCTCCTCCATCTCTCGCTCCGTTCGCCCCTTCTCCCTTGATTCTTCCCATTCCCCCCATCAGAGCCCGGTCTATTGACTTCCATCTCTCGCCCCGTTCCCCCCTTCTCCCTTGGTTCTTCCCATTCCTCCCTCCCCATCAGAGCCGGTCTATTGACTTCCATCTCTCTCTCCGTTCACCTCTTCTTTCCCTTGGTTTTTTCCATTCCTCCCCCATCAGAGCCCGGTCTATTGACTTTCATCTCTCGCCCCCTCCTCCCCTTCTCACTTGGTTCTTCTCATTCCCCCCATCAGAGCCTGGTCTATTGACTTTCATTTCTCGCTTTGTTCGCCCCTTCTCCCCTTTGGGTTTTTCCCATTCCCCCATCAGAGCCCGGTCTATTGATTTCATCTCCCCGTCCATTCTCCTCTTCTCCCTTGTTCTTCCCATTCCCCCATCAGGGGCCCGGTCTAGTGACTTCCATCTCTCGCTCCTTTCTCTTCTCCCTTGGTTCTTCCCATTCCCCCCCTATCAGAGCCCGGTCTATTGACTTTCATCTCTCGCTCTGTTCTCCCCTTCTTTCCCCTTTGGGTTTTTCCCATTTCCCCATCAGAGCCCAGGTCTATTGACTTTCATCTCTCGCTTCGTTCGCCCCTCTCCTTGTTTCTTCCCCTTCCCGCATCAGAGCCCGGTCTATTGTCTTCCATCTCTCCCCCCGTTCTCCCCTTCTCCCTTGGTTCCTCCCATTTCCCCATCAGAGCCTGGTCTATTGACTTTCATCTCTCCCTCCCGTTCGCCCTTCTCACTTGGTTTTTTCCCCTTCCCCCATCAGAGCCGGGGCTATTGACTTTCATCTCTCGCTTTCGTTCGCCCCTTCTCCCCTTTGGGTTTTCCCCTTCCCCATCAGAGCCCGGTCTACTGACTTTGATCTCTCGCTTCTTTCGCCCCTTCTCCCTTGGTTCTTCCCATTCCCCCATCAGAGCCCGGTCTATTGACTTTCATCTCTCGCTCCATTCTCCACTTCTCCCTTGGCTCTTCCCATTCCCATCAGAGCCCGGTCTTTTGAATTTCATCTCTCGCTCTGTTGTCGCTTGGTTCTTTCCATTCCCCCTATCAGAGCCCAGTCTATTGACTTTCATCTCTCGCTCTGTTCTCCCCTTCTCCCTTGGTTCTTCCCATTTCTCCATCAGAGCCTGGTCTATTTACTTACATCTCTCGCTCCATTCGCCCCTTCTCCCTTGGTTCTTCCCATTTCCCCATCAGAGCCCGGTCTATTGACTTTCATCTCTCGCTCTGTTCTCCCCTTCTCCCTTGGTTCTTCCCATTCCCCCATCAGAGCCCGGTCTACTGACTTTCATCTCTCGCTCCGTTCGCCCCTTTTCCCTTGATTCTTCCCATTCCCCCTATCAGAGCCCGGTCTATTGACTTTCATCTCTCGCTCCGTTCTCCCCCTCCTTGGTTTTCCATTCCCCCATCAGAGCCCAGTCTATTGACTTTCATCCCTTGCTCCGTTCGTCGTTCTCCCTTGATTCTTCCCATTCCCCCCATCAGAGCCCGGTCTATTGACTTTTATCTCTCGCTCCGTTCGGTCCTCTTCCCTTGATTCTTCCCATTCCCCCCATCAGAGCCCGGTCTATTGACTTTCATCTCTCGCTCTGTTCTCCCCTTCTCCCTTGGTTCTTCCCATTCCCCCATCAGAGCCGGGTCTATTGACTTTCATCTCGCTCCGTTCGTCCTTCTCCCTTTTTTTCTTCCCATTCCCCCCATCAGAGCCCGGTCTATTGACTTTCATCTCTCGCTCTGTTGTCGCTTGGTTCTTTCCATTCCCCCATCAGAGCCCGGTCTATTGACTTTCATCTCTCGCTCTGTTCTCCCTTGGTTCTTCCCATTTCCCCATCAGAGCCTGGTCTATTGACCTTCATCTCTCGCTCTGTTCTCCCCTTCTCCCTTGGTTCTTCCCATTCCCCCATCAGAGCCCGGTCTATTGACTTTCATCTCTCGCTCCGTTCGCCCCTTATCCCTTGATTCTTCCCATTCCCCTATCAGAAACCCGGTCTATTGACTTCATCTCTCGCTCCGTTCTCCCCCCTCCCTTGGTTCTTCCCATTCCCCCCATCAGAGCCCAGTCTATTGACTTTCATCCCTTGCTCCGTTCGTCCTTCTCCCTTGGTTCTTCCCATTCCCCCATCAGAGCCCGGTCTATTGACTTTCATCTCTCGCTCCATTCTCCTCTTCTCCCTTGGCTCTTCCCATTTCCCCATCAGAGCCCGGTCTATTGACTTTCATCTCTCGCTCTGTTGTCGCTTGGTTCTTTCCATTCCCCCCATCAGAGCCCGGTCTATTGACTTTCATCTCTCGCTCCGTTCGCCCCTTCTCCCTTGGTTCTTCCCATTTCCCCATCAGAGCCTGGTCTATTGACTTTCATCTCTCGCTCTGTTCTCCCCTTCTCCCTTGGTTCTTCCCATTTCCCCATCAGAGCCTGGTCTATTGACCTTCATCTCTTGCTCCGTTCACCCCTTCTCCGTTGGTTCTTCCCATTTCCCCATCAGAGCCTGGTCTATTGACCTTCATCTCTCGCTCTGTTCTCCCCTTCTCCCTTGGTTCTTCCCATTTCCCCATCAGAGCCTGGTCTATTGACTTTCATCTCTCGCTCTGTTCTCCCCTTCTCCCTTGGTTCTTCCCATTCACCCCATCAGAGTCCGGTCTATTGACTTTCATCCCTTGCTCCGTTTGTCCTTCTCCCTTGATTCTTCCCATTCCCCCCATCAGAGTCCGGTCTATTGACTTTCATCTCTCTCTCCGTTCGTCCTTCTCCCTTGATTCATCCCATTCCCTCCTTCAGAGCCCGGTCTATTGACTTTCATCTCTTCGCCTGAATACTGCCTCTGCCTATTCCCTGCTCAAGGTCTAGCTCGCAAGGATCGCTGCTCTGGAGCTCAGCATACAGCTAGGGAGAAGCTGCGGCCTGGAAAATAGACCCTCATGGACCTCTCAACTTTTAGGGTGAAGGGGAATTATCAGCCCAGGACCTTCTGTCGCCTGGCCGGCCCCTAGGACCTCCGATGAGGAGGCACACATGGGCCCCTGGTGTCGGCAGCAGATGCCATACCCTGCAGCATGGTGAAGCACCGTCTTATGTCACAAACAAGAGACAAAAGAGGATGAAAGGGAGAGAGGGAGAAGAAGAGGGAGAGTCACCGCTATTTATAGCAGCTCGTTACACAACCAATGAGGAGACGATTATAATCATATAATGAACTGTAAAAATAACGAACCATGAGGAGGAAGGAGCAGCAGCGAGGTCAGCGGCCGAAGAGCGCAACTTGGTCACAGCCGGGCCTCATCCCTTGCCCCAGACAACACGCCCCCTACTGGTCGCACCCGATACTACAGTCACAGTCCGGCCTCATCTACTGACCATATAACTGCACTATACTGTAGAGAGGTGCTATGGACCGCCAAACATTGTATGCACCCCTACTGGTCACAGCCAGTACTACAGTCGCAGGTGGCGAAAACCTCTACATAGTATCCAGTTGTCACAGTGCTGCCCCCTCTGGATTCTTCTTGTACATGCAGTATAACAGCAGAGCTCAGCAGGTGTTTCTCTGACATGGGACTGCAGGTGACATCTACAACAAAAAAGCGGATACAGAAAGTATTCAGACCCCTTTAAATTTTTCACTCTTTCTTTCATTGCAGCCATTTGGTAAGATCCAAAGAGTTCATTTCTTTTCTTTAATGTACCTTGTCCCCCCCCCCCTCTTGAAAGAAAAAAAACGAAATTAGATTTTTTACAAATTTTTAAAAAAGAAAACCTGAAATATACAGGTATAAGTATTAGCCTTTTTGTGGGGACCATCTATTAACTCACATGGTGTCCATTTCCTTTGATCCCCCTGAGATGGTTCTACCCCTCATTGCAGCAGAAAGTTTAAACAAACTGTTTGGACTTATTAGGAAAGGAGAATGTCTTTTAAAAGACCTCACACTCCAGTGCAACCGGGAATGAGATCTTAGTTTAAAGGAACTCCCAAAAGGAGCTAGAGCAGAAATTGGGCAAGCCAGTTTGGGCCAAAGGGTTTTCAACAGAATTTCGCAGCCCCAAAGGTTCTAAGAGACAGTGGCCCCCATTCTAAAATGGAAGAAGATTGGGACGCCCCACAATTTTCCCTCGAGGCCGCCCACCCAAAAACAAACAATGGTGGGAGAAGACCCTTGGAGGAGAGGTAAAGAAGAAACCAAGATCCTTTGGGGGGACTCCGGAGGTGGGGGAGGGGAAATGGAGAAAAGTCCACAAAGTCAAAAATCCCTGCACCCTCACCTTGGGGCTTTATGGCGGTGCGGCGACGAAACCCCTCTCCTCAGTGCAAGACATAGGAAAGCCCCCGGGGGAAAGCCTTCTCAGGCAAGAAAGGAAAAGCCGCAGAAAACCCTCCTCGTGCAAGACATGGAAGCCGCGACAAAAGCCCCCCTCAGTGCAAGACATGGGGAAACCCGCAAAACGGAACCCTCTCCTCAGTGAAACCAAAAAACCCCGGACGGAAGCTTCTCCCAGTGAAGACATGGGAAAGCCCAGACGGAAGCCTCCCCTCAGTGAAAGAATGGGAAAACCCGCAGCGGAAGCCTTCCTCACGCAAGAAAAGGGAAAGCCGAGCGGAAGCCTCTCCTCATGAAAGAATAGGAAAGCCGAGACAAAAGCCTCCCTCTTTGCAAACATGGAAAGCCGCAGCGTTTGCAAAAAAAAACCCACATGAAGGAGAAACGGGCCCCTGCTCATCACCCCCCAATACAACCCCAACGGACACATGGTGGGGGCGCATCAGGCAAAGGGGGCAGTGAACATGGTGGAGGCGCATCGGCAGGGGGGCGTGACAATGGGGGGGCGAAACAGGCTTTTGGGGCAGTGCATAGGGTGGAGCGCATGGTATGGGGGCAGTGACAATGGTGGGGGCGAAACCTGCTAGGGGGCAGTGAACTGGGGAGGCAGTATGTATCGGGTATGGGGGCGGGACACATGGGGGAGGCCCATCAGCTATGGGGCAGTGAAATGGGGGGCAGATCATGCTATGGGGGAAATACCAGGTGGGGGCAGCATCAGGCTATGGGGGCAGTGCATTGGGGAGGCCATCTAGGGGGGCAGGACACATGTGGAGGCGTATCAGGCTATGGGGAAAAGGGAACATGGGGGGGGGCGCATCGGGCTATGGGGGCGGGGAACTGGGGGGCACATCAGGCTTGGGGGCCTGGGACACATGGTGGGGGGCCCAGTATGGCTAGGGGGCAGGGAACATGGGGAGGCATACGGATGGGGACAAGGACACATGGTGGGGGCAGCTCAGGATGGGGAAAAGGAACTGGGGGGGGGCAGCATCATGCTAGGGGGCGGGGGACAATGGTGGGGGCAGCATCTGTATGGGGCCAGTGGAACATGGTGGGGGGCAGCAATCTATGGGGCAGTGACACTGGTGGGGGCGCATCGGCTATGGGGGCAGTGCACATGGGGGGCAGCATCATCATGGGGGCAGTGACCATGGGGGGGCAGCATCGGGTATGGGGGAGTGACACATGGGGGGGAGCATCAGGTAGGGGGGTGGACACATGGGGGAGGCAGTACAGGTATGGGGGCAGTGAACTGGTGGGGGAGATCAGGCTATGGGGGGCGGTGCACATGGGGGGGGGCATCAGGCTAGGGGGGGCATGCCCAATGGTGGGGGGCGGGCAATCATGTATGGGGGCAGTGACACAGGTGGGGGCAGCATCATGCTAGGGGGGCGTGAAATGGGGTGGAGCAAATGCAGGGGGGCAGGACCATGGTGGGGGGCAGCATTCTGCTTGGGGCAGTGACACTGGGGGGTGGCAGATCGGCTTGGGGGACGGGCACATTTTTGGGGGCGAATGTATGGGGGCTGAAAAATGGTGGGGGCAGCTCAGGCTATGGGGCGGGGACACGGGTGGGGGAAAGATCGGCTATGGGGGCAGGGGAACGGGTGGAGGGCATCAGGGCAGGGGGGCAGGGAACATGGTGGGGGGCAGCTCATGCGGGGGGCAGGGACACATGGTGGGAGCTCAGGTATGGGGAAAAGGGGACACATGGGGGGGGCATCATTATGGGGGGATGACACATGGTGGAGGGAAATTTCGGTTGGGGGCAGGGACCATGGTGGGGCAGCATCAGGCTATGGGGCAGGGAAATGGTGGAGCAGCATCAGGCTATGGGGGCAGGGACATAGGTGGAGGCAGCATCAGGCTATGGGGGCAGGGAACCATGGTGGGGGCAGCATCAGGCTGTGGGGGCAGTGACACAGGGTGGGGGCAGCATCATGCTGTGGGGCAGGGGCACATGGGGGGGCAGCCATGCTTGGGGGCGTGACACATGGTGGGGGCAGCACGGCTATGGGGGCGTGGCCTATTTAAAAAAAAGAGATGCCGCCAAGTCCTGCAAAGGTGAATGCAGGGTGCAAAGTCCCAAGGGAAACGGCAGCAAAGTCAAAAAGATAGAGAGGTATCCAGCACGCTCCCAATATTTTAAAAAATTTTTCCCATGGGGTAGTGTGGGTATCCTAAAGGTCTCCTACAAAATGCATTGACAGAGATAGGAGGGATAGGAAGTATTAGAACAAAATAAAAAACCCCCTTCATCGACTCACCCCAACCCCGGTTTTGGGGACTACAGTGGCAATTTAATGAAATCAAAAAAAATTGTCAAAAACAAAACCCAAAAATATGGGACGACTAATTAAAAGGGTTTTGACGGAGGGCCCCCGTGTAGTATCCGCGGGCCAAAACCGGGGACTCCCTTTTCATCTAACAAACCCAAAAAATTCTCCAACAGCCAAAGTTCTTAGATTAAGGGGTTTTCAAATGTGGCCTAAATCCCCCCGAATTGCAAAAGCTTAATTGTAAAGTTTTAGTGACTTGGCAACACGGTAAATTCCCTATCCCTAGTTACATAACGAAATTTCATTCTTTATTTTGGGGTATATGTCAAACATGTAAATTTTTTTATGTAGGGGTACAAAGAGGAAGCTCAAAGTGAGATTTTTGGAGAATTTAAAGAATCAACCCCAAATTCCCTTTTGAAAAAATCCAATTTAAATAACCATTTTAACAAGTTATAATTTTGTTTTTAGTACTTAAGGGGCTTTGGTTAGAACGTGTGTCCGTTCCAAAAAGGGGTGGGGGGCTTTTAAAAGAATCTCAGGGATAGGGAAAAACTATTGGGTTTGACATTAAAAACATTTTGGGTTCCTTTTGGATTTTTAAAATTTCGACGAGAGATCATGTTTCATTATTGACACCCAAATTTAAATTAATTTTTTTGGATCGTTGTTGCAATTTTTGAAAATTTATGCATTTATTTATGTTGGGACTTATTTTTGTATCCCCAATATTGGCTTGTTTTCATGCCCCCCTTTAAAATCGTTAAATATCTGTACATATTAAATAATCATACAAAGGTATTATTTAAATTCCCTAATTTCCCTTTTTTGCCGTTTTCCCCCCCTTTCTGGCTTTTAAAAACGCTTATCCTGTTACTAGGTACGGGATTGGGGACGGGGGATTTCCCCTTTGTCCGCCCGTGCGTGCTCGGACCTTTTTTTGGGTCACGCAGCCAGTGCCCTGGGTTTTCCTTTCCATTTAGGGTGCGGGTTTTTCTTGCGCATTCGGATTCGACACTTCCCGGTTCGCCATGGTTACTTCAGTTGTTTGCGCTCCACCGCGGGGTATGTTTGGGGCCCCCGGAACACAGGGTAAAAGAGGCGGGCAAATTTAAATTAGTTTAACTACATGTGTATTGTCTGATGGTTTACGGCTATAAAAAAAGCACTTCATTTTTTTGTTAGACATGCTATGAGTAAGGGGTTTGTTCTGTAAGCCCGAAAAACGTTAGCTGCTCTCCCTCTGTGCCTCTGTGACGTCTATACTTGTTATGTTACTGGTGAGAGCATTAATTGTTTTTGGAAATCTTTTTAAAAAAATCAATAAATATGGATATATTTTAAATATTTGGATGCGTGTGGATACCTCTACTATCATTATGGGGGCAGGGGCACATGGTGGGGGCAGCATCAGGCTATGGGGGCAGTGACACTTGGTGGGGGCAGCATCAGGCTATGGGGGCAGGGGACACATGGTGGGGGCAGCATCAGGCTAAAGGGGGGGTGGGCACATGGTGGTGGCAGCATCAGGCTATGGGGGCAGTGACACATGGTGGGGGCAGCATCATGCTATGGGGGCAGTGACACATGGTGTGGGAGATCAGGCTGTGGGGGGAGGCACATGGTGGGTGGCAGCATCGGTATGGGGGCAGTGACATATAGTGGGGGGAACATCATGCTAGGGGGGGAGGGGACAAATTGGTGGGGGCATCAGGTGTGGGGGCAGTGACCATGGTGGTGGCAGATATGCTATGTGGGCAGTGACACATGGTGGTGGCAGGGATCATGATGGGGGCATGACACATGGGGGGTGGCAGATAGGTATGGGGCAGGGAACATTTTGGGGGGGGGAGCATCATGCATGGGGGGAGTGAAAAGGTGGGGGCAGCATCAGGGTATGGGGCAAAGACCAAGGTGGGGGCAGCATAGGCTAGGGGGCGGGAACCCCGGTGGAGGGAGCACAGGCTATGGGGGCAGGGAAATGGGGGAGGGAGCATCAGGTTGGGGACAAAGGCAATGGTGGGGGATCAGGGTATGGGGGGCGGACAATGGGGGAGGAAGTAGTATCAGGCTATGGGGCAGGGGGAAAATGGGGGGAGGGGCACGGGTTGGGGGAGGGCACTGGTGGAGGAGATAGGCAAAGGAGGCAGGGACACATGGTGGGGGGCGGGATAGTATGGGGCAGTAATTGGTGGGGGCAGCATCAGGCTGTGGGGGCAGTGACATATAGTGGGGGCAACCGGGATC
>JAODAL010030232.1:0-50283 GCA_025379985.1 Phyllomedusa bahiana | reverse complement strand
GTGACAGACATGCTTTTTCCCAGTGCTGTGTTCCTTTTTCTGTAAGATGCTGTAGTTTTCGAGTATTTAGTGCTCAAATCTGCAGTTTTCAGCCAGAAAAGTCATGAAAAGAGACCGTTTTTCATACCTTGCCCACCTGGGGCTAGCCCCGCCCACCTCACAACTGATTAACCTATTACTTTAAATAGGTAGAAACATGTGAATAACTGCCAGGTGGGCAGGGCTAATACCTGCTCATTAATAAGATTTGAGCATTAAGGGCGAAATGTATGAAAGGGTTTTTCACCCTTTTTCTGGCATACAATGCACCTAACTGAGCAGGCTTTGATGTCTAATGCGCCTAACATATGTGTTAGGCGCATTGTTCATAAGACTCAATACTTTCAAATACGCCTAACATATGGGGGCGTTCTGGAGGTGTGTCGCACCACATTCGCAAAATTAGACACATATATGAATGTGGTTCAGCAAAACGCATTGCTACTCTGACAGGAAGACCTATGTGAATGTGGTCTCCCTGAGCCTGAGGAGTCCAAGTGAACCTAGATTTGATGTAAAGGGCAAAAATGTCCAATATTTCTTAACTTACACCAGTACATTAATAAAAAGAAATTTATTATAATTAGCAAACTATATAAAATTTCATTATTTAAATTTAATGAAAATGTGATCATATAAAATTAATATAAAAATATATAATATCCCCAAAATATAGAAATATCTCCTATATCCTATCTCCAATATATTTAAAATTCATAGGATCTTAGAATAATTTTACATTAAATAACCCACTGATTATGTTGTTTCAATTTTAAAAATTTTAATTTTGACTACATTAAATTTGAAATGTATTTTTGTTGCTCTCACCCTTTATTCCACAAACGGCAAGAGCCACCACAGCACATGTATTGCTGGGACCTGTGGTCCTCCAAGCAGGATCAGTACCATAGTTTCTATTCACTGACATGCTATTCTAATGACTTTTCTCTTATTTCCAACCTATCTATAACCTTTACACGTTAGGTGCATTACATAAGCGCATAAGTTCCATAATGCGCCTAACACATAGGCGAGGCGCGTCAAACTTTACACACCATTTATAAACGCACAAAAACCACTTTCATACATCAGGCGCATTATACACTGAAAATGAGACTCAACTATTCACATTGACGCACCTTCCTTCATACATGTCGCCCTAAATGCTCTAAAACGACAGCATCTTACAGAATAAGAGACATAGCACTGGAAACAGCATGTCTGATACTAGCTTGTGCTGTCCTCAACAAGGGGGGCATAATCTATATGACAGGATCCCTTTAAATTAAAAAAAAAAAAAAGTTTTAAAGTGTAAAAAAAAATAAAAAAGTATTAAAGGTTCAAATCACCCCCCCTTTCGCCATTTTACAAATAGAAAAAATAAAATAATAAAAAAAGTTACATATATTTGGTGTCGCCGCATCCGAAAAAGTCCGATCTATAAAAATATAACGTCATTTATCCTGTATGCTGAACACCGTAGAAGAAAAAACATTGGAATAAAAGTGATCAAAAAAGTTGCATGTATTCCAAACTGCTAGCAATAAAAAGTACACTTCAGCCCGCAAAAAATGCAAACTCACTGACGTCTGTAGGTGTTAGTACAAAAAAGTTATTGGTTGCACAAAATGGTGCCACGCCGTAAATTTCAAAAATAGAAAATGTTTGGAATTATTTTACGGTACCAAAACATAACGGAAACCCTACATGTTTGGTGTTGACGGATGCGTAACAACCTGAAGAATACAGATAACACATTATATTTACCGAAGAATGAACTCCGTAAAAAAAAAAAACCCGCAAAAATGGTACAAGTACGGTTTTTTTCACATTTTGTCCCACTTAGAATTTTTTTGCCGTTCCCCAGTATATTCTGGGGAATATACTTAGTGGAGGATCGTAATAGAATGCATCTGAACGATTAGGCTGCTGGCACCAAGAAGGATAAAATGCAATATTTATTAGGCTAGGTTCACACGGCTTAACTGCGGGGCGTAATTTTGCCCCGCAATTACGCCGTGTGGACGGGGGCGGGGCGGGAGCGGGGGAGTGAGCGGGGGGCCGGCACTTCGCCGGCCCATAGACAAACCATGCTAGCGGCGCGTATACGCCGCTGAAAGTGAAAATGTAAATTTTATCTCCCGCCTGGCGGCTTCGCCGGGCGGGGAGAGGAGTCGTATTCCATAGTTCTCTATGAGAACTGTGTTTTACCGTAATGAATGGGCCGTTTTTCAGCCATAATTTGCGCACTTCGGCGCGTAATTACAGACCGAAATACGGCCCATTTTAAGCCGTGTGACCATGGCCTTAGAGTTACAGCATATTGGCAAAAGACAGCTGTCGCGTCTCGGAGTAAAACACTTCTTTAGTCATAGCTAAATCACATATTAAAAATATCATATTTAAAAGCAAACTGAGTCAAACCAATCAGAGTAAACTGTGACGTGGATACAAGAGGGGAGGGGAAGGGTTCAGGCAGAGGCGTAACTTCAAGCTCTTGGGCCCTGGTGCGAAAAGTGAAATGGGGCCCCCCATTTACCATGCACCATTTACAATGCTGGTATCTTCTTATGTGGCAGGAGGGCATTTGGGCCCCCTCAGGCTGCTGGGGCCCGGTAGCGACTGCTACCACTGCACCCCCTGTAGCTATGCCCCTGGGTTCAGGAGAGCACAATGTACTGCAAATTAACTCAATAGTTGCCAGTGAAAACATGATCTCTATTTAAACCTCACTGATAGCTGCATTGAAAACAAAATGTAGGTACAACATATTTGGTATAAAACTATTGTTGCATATATATGTAAACATTGTCAATATTATATATACTATATATATATATATATAGTATTTAAATATATATATAATATATATATTATATTTTAGTAATATATATATAATAAATAATTTTTGTAATCATGCATTTGGAAATCTGGTTTGCATTTTCCATATCCAAAATGCCTTCTATATGTCAAAGATCTTTTTTCTATCTCCTCCTTGATATGTTGGTCAACCACTTCTATACCATAGCATTTAAAAGATGTTAAAGTACCATTATGGATTTGTGAAAAATGCTTGGAAGCCCCTGAAATGGTATTTGAGAAGTTTTTTGAGGTGTTTTACTCTGAAATGCGTCCGCTTTCTTTTGCCAATATGCTGTAACTCTAATAAATACTGCATTTTATCCTTCTTAGTGCCGGTAGTCTAATCGTTCAGATGCATTCTGTAAGGGTGTTTTCACACGATTCGGTTTTGGTGCGTTTTTTTGGATGCGTTTTTTGTGCAGGAAGGCACAACAATTAATGCTATACAATGTTGCACAAAAAACGCATCCAAAAAACGCATCAAAAACGCACCAAAACCGCACCGTGTGAAAGCACCCTTAGGATTCTCCACTTATTACTCTCCGACAGTCTTCCTAGATCTGACCATGCACCCTTCCTCCCAGCTGCTGTTTGTGAGCTGACCAAAGCCTTGCTACTCTGCTATTCAGTCTGCAGACTAACACGGCCGTGCTCATCAGCGTCAAGGTAATTACTTACCAATATGGAACTATTGTGACTGTTTGCAAACACAACTAAAGAATATATGCAAGAGTATACAGCTATCACATTATAACTGTTTACATATTGACTTTCCATGTTTTTATAACAATACTTTGCTACATAGATACCACCAAATTTTATGCTGAAATCTATAATATCTTTAAATATTCAATGTGGAAAATGATAACAACATCAAGACAGACTGGAGTAAAAAAGCAGATACACTGTTTAACATGAATCTTGATAGTCCGTCTGCTACTCATGATCTGATTGCCTCAAAGCATCAGTTAGAGAAATTAGCTTCTAAAGAATTACGCACTTGGTGGGACTGTACAACACTGAACAGATATTTAGCGAAGTCTTTGACTCCCAGAGGTCTTCGTATAAGAAAAACACCAACGTATATATATTCAGAATTTTTTTTTAACAGAATGGAACAACATCTTATCTGAATGTTCTCTAAAATTGATGCAGTTAATAGTACAACAAGAGCAGGACAAATTATCCACGTTGAAAAATCAAATGCAAGAAATTAAAATGACATTATCAGAACATGCTAACTGTCAAGATTATATTAAGCTGAATGAAAAAATGCTTAAAAATCTATCTTTATTAGAAGAAGACATCATGAAAATCAAGAAATGCAAATTCGACAGAGATACTAGAGACTATGCACAGGAACAAGTGTATAATTATAAAACTATGCATGATCCACAAAATCGGACTTCTATTTTAAAAAAAACCATACAAAAGTAAAACGTATAGATCACACAAAAGAGTAAGTTTTAGCTCTACAGAAGGTTCAGAGAAATCAGAAAATTCTGAAAAGGAAACCAACCGTACAGTTTCAGATGATGAAAAAGCCATGACCTCAAGTGGGAATACAAATAAAACATCTTCAAAAAATAGAACAGGAAATACAAGAGGGCAGGACAAAAGCATAAAAAAACAAAAAAAAAGACTCACAACAGACTGTTATAGATAACGGATTGTGACAATAATAACCTAAACTGCGATAGTGTTTTGAATTTATCCATACATAGTTTAACTAAAGATCAACAGAATGTTTTGGCTAGGGGACTTTCATTTGTACCCACTGACAAGTTTGATTTATTTAACACTATGCTGGATGTTAACAGATTCATTAGAGGACTAACAGTAAAAAAGTTTATCTTTCTCGAAAATACCACTAATACTTGATCACCACAAGATGATAAATATGGTCATACTGATACATTTGAGAATCTAAATTTCCTGGAACAAATGACCCTCTTGAGTTTACAGGAATTACAGGAAACAACTAGTACTAGACATATATTTTCCAGTGACTTTAACTCCTTAACGACCGCCCACCGACTTTGCGGTGCGTTACCGCAGCGCAATCAAAGGATTCCCCTGCTCTGTCGGGTGATCGGAACACCCGGTGACCCGACAGAGCCCGGGGAACGGGTGCACAGAGTGGCCCCAGAACTGTCTGTGTACTAAGCCAGTGAACAGGACACACTGTGTGCTGTCCTAATCACTGCCTGTGTCAAACTGACACAGATTTTAATGTATTAGCATATATGAATATGCTAAAACATTACTAAGTGTAAAAAAAAAAATGTAAAACAGTTCTCCCTTCATAGGATTAAAAAAAAAGTAAAAAAAAATACATAAAAAGTGTAAAAAAAAGAATAATAAAAAAATAAAATAAAAATAAATTGTAATGGTTCGGTGGATTTGCTGGACCACCGCAAGCGATGATAGTTAAGCCACGCCAAGGAGCAGAGTCTAAGTAGCCCCCGATATTCAGCAGAGCCCGCCACAAAGCGGGATGGACTTGATGTGGCATGAGGCTACCAGGTCGCTACCCCTGACGTGGCTTGCTTGCAGGGATGTGACACGAGGCAGCCAGAGGGAGGGGCGGCGGGGATGCAGCCCAAACACAACAAAAATGGAGAGGCTCCAGCGGACTCCGAGTCTATAGAATTATACGAGAATTCCGCCCAGGAGAGGAGGTCAGACCAGTTATCCTGATGGGCGGATACAAAATGACGTAGATAGCTACCTAAAACTTGGTTGATCCTCTCTACCTGCCCATTGGTTTGAGGGTGGTATGTGGACGAAAAGTCTAGCTGAACCTGCAACTGAGCACACAGAGCCTGCCAGAATTTCGACACAAACTAGACCCCCCTATCTGAGACGATATGCAATGGAAGCCCGTGTAACCGAAAAATGTGGTGGGCCAGCTGGGGGGCAGAGGGTAACCCGGGCAGAGGAACAAAGTGAGCCATCTTTGAAAATCTATCAGTTGCCACCCAGATGACCGTGTTTCCAGAGGAGGCCGGGAGGTCAGTAACAAAGTCCTTGGCTATATGGGACCAAGGTCTTTTCGGCACCGGGAGAGGCTGAAGCAGACCCGCGGGTCTGAGATGAGGGACTTTATTACGGGCACAGGAGGTATAGGCCAGGACAAAGTCTCTAACGTCTTGAGCAAGAGTGGGCCACCAATAATAACGAGTGATTAGTTGCAGAAACTTATGGAGTCTAGGATGACCAGCTGTTCGTGAGGCATGTCCCCACTTCAGGATACGAGGCCGCATGGCAGGGCATACGTAGGTCCTCCCAGGCGGTAGATGTTGAAGATCCACGGGGGCCACCGTGAGGAATAGTTCTGGAGGAATTATGTGCTGCAAAGGTGGCACCAAACCAACTGTGTCTGAGGATCTAGAGAGAGCGTCTGCCCTGACATTCTTTCCAGCTGGCCGAAAGTGCAGAAGAAAATCAAAACGGGCGACAAAGAGTGACCCCCTGGCTAGACGAGGATTCAGTCATTGGGCAGACTGCAGATAGAGAAGATTTTTGTGATCGGTGAAGATATCGATGGGGTTGCGAGCTCCCTCCAGCAAGTGCCGCCATTCTTCTAGGGCTAACTTAATAGCCAGTAACTCTCGATCACCTATTGTATAATTCTTTTCAGCTGGGGTGAAGGTTTTTGAGAAGAAGCCGCAAGTACGCAGTTTCCCAGAGGAGGACTTCTGAAGAAGAACAGCACCTGCACCTACAGATGAGGCATCCACTTCTAGGATAACGGGATGCTGCAGGTCCGGGCGAGACAGAACAGGAGCAGATGCGAACGCTGATTTGAGGCGATCACATGCTTCTTGGGCTTCTGGCGGCCAGGATTTAGGGTTGGCATTTTTATTCGTAAGGGCCATCAGCGGGGCCACAAGCGTGGAGAAATGTGGGATGAATTGTCTGTAATAATTTGCGAACCCCAAAAAGCGTTGGATTGAGCGAAGGCCCACTGGTCGAGGCCACTGTAAGACTGCAGATAAATTTGAGGTATCCGTCTGAAGGCCTTGATCCTAGACGATGTACCCCAGGAAGGGCAACGAGGTGCGTTCAAACAAACATTTCTCCAGTTTGGCATATAACTGGTGGTCACGGAGACTAGTGTTGAGCGATTACGTTGGCCATCGACATCGGTCGATGGTCGATAGTCGGCCATCATCGACAAAGATATTCGATGGTCGATGGTAGATTATGATCGATGACCATTAAAGTCTATGGGAGAGCAACACACCTTCATTCTTACACCCAAACAGGGCTGGAGAAGCTGGAATTAAACCACAACAGTCAAATGGAACTGTAAAACTTAGGCAACACTGGGTTTATAAAAGCCACAGAAAAAAAATCACAGACCTCACTACCCCTGTCTTGCCCCACAGCATGACTTAAACCGGCTGACCCCATTAAAAAAGTGCAGAAGCAGTATGATTTGAACATCTTTTACTTGAATGGACATTAAATTATCCTTGCCCGGGAAGCAGCATGAGCCCCAAACCTGCATGAACCAGATTTAAAAAGTCCCGAAAAAAGGAGGACTTTAACCACCATTTTTAGTTGAATGGACATTGAATAATTACACTGCCCTCGGGGTAAACCACCCAGTTATGGGACCCATTAAACTTTGTTCCTGACCCCAAAGAAATTAAAAAGAGTGCCGGAAAAAGGAGTCTTTCAAACCACCATTTTAGTTTCACTGGACATTGACCATGCATGTCCTGGGCCACAGCATGAGCCCCAAAACCCGTGCGGGGGAGACCCCAGATTAAAAAATTGCCGGAAAAGGAGTCTTTCAACCACCATTTTAGTTTCACTGGACATTGACTATACCTGTCTGGGCCACAGCTTTGAGCCCCAAACCTGCATGACCCAGATTAAAAGTGCCGGAAAAAGGAGTCTTTCAACCACCATTTTAGTTTCACTGGACATTGACTATACCTTGCCCTGGGCCACAGCATGAGCCCCAAACCTACATGACCCCAGATTAAAAAGTGCCGGAAAGGAGTCTTTCAACCACCATTTTAGTTTCACTGGAACATATACTGTCCCTGTCCTGGGTAGTGCTTGCCCCTCCGTATGAGTGCGGCCCATTGAGTTCACTTGGAAATACTGGTGGTTAACGCTCCTGTTACACCCAGGTGCCTTTTTCTTGGCATTCTTTTCTCATTTACTCAACGTGCTGGAGGAAATTGTCTCTGTACTTTGTTCTCTGTCCGTGCTCCTTTACTCCATTTTCTCTGAATAACCTACATCTGGTCAATTTTTCCCTGTACCTCCCTTGTACAATTCAGAGGAATTTTTTTACCAGCTTTTTTGTACATGCAAGTTTTTTAGTAGTTTAATTCTAGAAAAACACATTTTTAAATAGGATGGAAATCCCACCATGCATGTCTTTGTTTCTCTTTTTTATTGTATTAAATGGGTTGTCTCAATACAGGGTTTGATAGCTATGTTAAAAATCTTGCAAAAACAAGTCATTTTGCAATATGTGTCCATTAACAGAGTCCTACTTTTCCTGTTTCTGACAGCACCATCACTCTTGAGCCACTTTGGCCAATTGTGAAGAACAAATGTCTGTTAGAAACAACAGTTTTTTGTAATAGGACCTGTAGTATAGCTGCATGTCACAGCAAAATGCCCCCAAAAATTCGAAGCATAAACCCTTTGAGCCCTTTGGACAATTGTGAAGAACAAAATTGTCTGTTAGAAACAACATTTTTTTATAATAGGACCTGTAGTATAGCTGCATGTCACAGCAAATGCCCCCAAAAAATTCAAAGCATGCCCCTTGGGAGCCACTTTGGACAATTGTGAAGAACAAATGTCTGTTAGAAACAACATTTTTTTATAATAGGACCTATAATATTGCTGCATTTCAAAGCAGTATGACCAAAAAATTATAAAAAATGACTTCTTAGCCACTGTTAAAAATTGTGAGGGAGAAATGCCACTTAGAAGCAACATTTCTGTTCCAAAGGCCCATGTTTAATGCTGTATCTCACAGCAACATTACCCAAAAAAATTATAAATATGATTTCTCAGCCACTGTTAAAAATTGTGAGGGGAAATCCCACTTAAAAGCCACATTTCTGTTCCAAAGGACCATGATTATAGCTGATCTCACAGCAACATGACCGCAAAAAATTATAAATATGACTTCTCACCCAACTATTAAAATTGTGAGGGAGAAATGCCAACTTAAAAGCCACATTTCTGTTCCAAAGGATATAATTATAGCTGTATCTCACGCAACATAACCTCAAAACCATTGACAATGCGAAAATTCTAAAGATAAAGTGAGTAAAGGGAAAATCGGTGTTGTCATTAACCTTGCTGTTTTTACAGTCTCCTCATCAGCAAAACCAGCAAAATGAACTGTTGGGGAAAAAGAGAATAAATATTGCAGAAAGAAATGATCATTTTAAAAAAAGTTTTCAAGAGGACCATTTCTGTTTGAAGAGGAATGTGAAGTAGATCGGCAATAATTGGTGACCCTCAGCAATTGGGGCCAACAACATCATCAGAGATCCATTGCCTGATTCATCTTTGATGAAAGTCAAACGATCCACATTTGTCTGTAATTACTCCTCCAGCTGTGCTGAAGGTCCGCTCAGATATGACGCTGGCTGCTGGGCAGGACAACACCTCTATGGCGTGGCGAGCGAGCGAGCTCGGGCCATTCGTCAATGTTGGATACCCAGAAGTCTATTGGGTCCGGAACACATACAAAATCATGGTGTTGAGACGCAGATAGTCGTGCCCCATGATCTTAAGTGGTCTCTGTGTGTTGGATGTGTGCCCTGCATTGCATGCATTGGTGAGGTGGTAAATAAAGATTGCCAGAGGTCCCCCATTAGGCTTCTGCCACCTTGCACTGTGCTGCTGTGCTGCCGCTACGGCTACTTGGCACTCTACTGCTGTCACGTCGCTGATGTTTTTTCCACCGTGACATTTGGGGAACGTGAAGCAGACGCAACAGATGTCTCCAGTTGATCCATAAGCAAGGTCTCCGTGTCCAGCATTTTACTCTCTATGTGGGTGCGTGGTAGGAAAGTGCTGAGTTTTTTTGTGTACCGGGGATACAGGAGGGTGGCAACCCAGTAACTGTTGTTCATTTTGATGGCCTTAATGCGAGATCATATTGGAGGAAATGGAGCATCCAAGCACTCATGTGAGAGATGGAGCCCTTTATTTCCCAAGCCTCTGGGTCGAGGGGCACTAGCAAATCATCTTCCTCATCTTCCTCCTCCGCCCTTTAAATTCGCGCCAACTCTTTCCAAAGGCAGGGAAGTCGGTAACGTCGGTGTCTAGGAATACTCTCCTCCTCCTCCGCTTCCTCCGGCACAGCTTCAACACAGCCCCGACTTGCCTGAGATGATGCACCTGAGAGCTGATGCGCCACCTTGATTAGCCCTGGACCCCGAACGACTGCTTAATGAAGACCCATGAAAATTGTGAAACTGTCGGGGGCCCTTTTGGATTTGATGGAGAGAAAGGCTCCGTGTCGCATCTGTGTCAGTCTCCTCCTCCGTCGCTGGCGGACCTGTTGTTTCAGAGTGTCCAACGATCGTTCCAGAAACTAAGATCACCACAAAGCTCATGCTGACAAGGTCGTTGTCCGCAATGAATCTGGAGGAGGCTGCTTCAGAACTGGCAAGGATGGTGCAGAGCTCTTTCACCTGCCTCCACTTCGGTGGCCAACACCCCGAGGTCGCCCGCTGCTTGTCAGGCAATGTGTCACTTTGTACTGCGTAAAGTCATTGCGCTGCTGACACAATCGCTTTGGGGCATGTGGAGGGTGGAATTCCAGTGTGTTGCCACGTAACAATGAGACGGTTGACGGGGAGGCGAGTGACGCTGCAACGCAGCCAGGGGGGACGAAGGGAGGGGCGGAACGGCGGAAGTGCGAACTTAGACTTGAGCCTTCCTCAGCAGGCAGTCCAGACCGGGTAGCTCTTTAGAAATTTCTGGACGACAAGGTTCATGACATGCCAGGCAAGGATGTGCTCCCAGCTACAAACTTAAGGGCGGCCAGCAGATTTCGCCCGTTATCGCACACCACCTTGCCTGGTAGAAGGTTCTTGGCACCCAGCCAGCGCTCGGTCTCGTTGCGGAGAGCCGTCACAGCTCCTGACCTGTGTGTGGACGTCTCCAAGGGCAGATTAATTCAACACGGCCTGATTTCTCTGGCACGTGATGCCACCAGAGGACCTTGGGGGAAAGAAACCCTGCACCATCCCCGCGGTTTTGAAGAGCGTGCGCCGAGCCTGAGAGCCACCGTCAAACCCCAGAGACATCCACCAAGCTCACCCAGTGAGTGTCACAGAGATATAGCGGCCTTGGCCGTGCTTAAGTCCATGTGTCGGTGGCAGATGGACTTTTCCCGGCCACAGATGCAGACAACGTACTTGAAATTTTAGATGACACGTGTCTGGCCAGGGCAGGGACGGCTTTTTGGCAAAGAAAATTTCTGCTCGGCATTGGGATTGGGGGCAGGCAAGGGCCATGATGTGGCGAAAAACCCCTCTTTGTCCACCAGACGGAAAGGCAACATTTCAAGGCCAAAAGCCCGGCAAAGCCGACAAATTTAGGCTTTTGGCTTTGGGATGTTTGGGTTTAAAGTGGTTTTTTTCTGATCCCAAAACCCGGAAGACAGAAGGCTGGCTGCTAGACCCGGCCGCTGTATGGCTTTTAGGTCATCAAACTGGCGGGAGGAGAAGGGGTAGGATGGGTCTCTTGTGGTGCTGGTGGTACTCGGGCGACGGTAGGGCTGAAGCGGAGGTGATCCCTTATCATGAAATTGAGAGACATGGGCAGCTGAGGAACGCTTGGTGGTGGGCAGGAGGAGGAGGAGGCGGAGACAGAAAAGGGTGTGACAGTGGTTGGAGGCCCGGCGTCGGTCTGGCCTTTTTTGGCCAAGTGTTGCCTCCATTTCAAATCATTGCATTCGCTGCATGTGATAGAAAATGTTGGTGGTGGTTAACCACCTAAGGTTCTTGCCTCTACTTATCGTTTACGGCAAAAGGCGGCATTTTGACGTCGCTGGGTGAATCAGAGGTTGCTCAAAGAAGGCCCAGGCTTGAGAGGTCCTGGTCCTTTTTGACGGCGATAAGCGAGGAGCGGGGTTTGCGCTGACCATGGCTGGCGGAATATTTTCAGTGGACTTCTGCGACCCCCCTTCCCTTTTTGAGGCGGAACCCGTACTGACACTACCCATCGTCTTCCTCCGTCAGTGATGAAGCGCTCGCAAGCAAATTCTGCTGAAAAGACCACGTTGGATCCGCAAATGTCGTCTTTACATCATCAAAAACAGGTGACTTCGTAGTCCCGACATTCTGCATCCCGGAGCTGCGGGCTACAAGCAAGAGGGACTGCAAGGCGTTGCCGACCGCCCGGGATTTTTTTCCGATTGACGGTTCCTTCTCCTCCTCTGATGGGATCAGTAACTGGGCGTCAGAGCAGAGAAAATCATCCTCTTTGGGCCCCTTGATCTTTTTAACATGCCTTCTGACCCCAACCGCATTTTGTCATCAAAGTGGTGTTGAGAAAATTGGTTATACACAATGGTGGGTACACGAGTTGACATTTGGGGTGCTTCATTTGGACGGATGTTGATGATGCTGATGAGACATTTTTGGCCGTGACTGGGAGGACGAGGAGGTAAGACTGCTGGATGCAGGTTGCATTAACCACTGAAGGACAGATTTGCGACGCTGTTCATTACTGAGATTCACAGGGCTCTGACCCAGCGATGACAGGCCTGACGGTCCTGCAACTGACGATCCGCTGGCATGCGTGTTGTCGCCACACTGGAAGGACACCTTCTCTCGTACCTCTTTCCTTCATGTCCTACCCCCTCTTTGCTCGCTTACCACCCGAATTTCGCTTTATGTTCAGAAATATAAAAATTGAGAAGGTATGGAAGGTTTGGAAAGTCTCTTATTAAAAGATGCAAATCTCAGCTATTCTCAAATCTCTCAAATCAAATTAAAATTGCTGGATTCAAATTTAAATGCAAAGTAGATCTATCAACAAAGCTTGACTGACCAAAAGTGAAAATAACACCTGTCTGAAATGTATAAGGATATTAAAAGGTATTTTTGGCACCTTTCAATTCACTGTGGTGACTACAAGATTGCTGGATTCAAATTTAACTGCAAAGTAGATCTATCAACAAAGCTGGCCTTCGCCAAAGTGAAAAAACACGTATCTGTAATTGTATTCGGATTTAAAAAAGGTATTTTTTGGCACCTATCAATTTACCTGTTTATGACTACAAAAATTTTGGATTCAAAAATTTTAAATGCAAAGTAGGGTCTATCAAACAAAGCTGGCCTGCGCCAAAGTGAAAAAAAAAGGTATCTGTATGTATTCGGATAATAAAAGGTGTTTTTGGCACCTATCAACCTGTGCTGACTACAAAATTGCTGGATTCTAATTTAACTGCAAGGTGGATATATGAACAAAGGTGGAATGGGTAAAATTTAAAATGAACACATATCTGAAATGTAAACTTATAATAAAAGTGGAGTTTTGCACCTGACAAAGAGACCTGCAGTTATAGAAAAGATGTGTATCCTAATATAAGTTAGGCTGCAAAATATCCAGGAAATATATCAAAATAAAAATGTTTAAAATAAAGCTATTGGAGTGCAATGTTTTACACTAAGTCTTGGTGAACTTTATCCAGTATTCTTTATAGAATTGTCTGTGTTCGCCCACGGGCCCTCCCCCCCCCCCCCCCCGCTCCCCCGCGTGACTTTACAGCGGTAGATGCTCATTTAAAATTCTCTACCAAACTACATAAAAAATTCCAATCTCTGATCTAACTAAGTTGTAAGGATCACAGCTAACAGTAGAGCTTTCTCTGCGAAGAAATAGAATAATTTCGCTGAGCTGGTTGGACACAGGCAGAGCGCACGTCCTACTGCTATGAGACGCTGAGAGACACTGATCATGAACAGGAAGGGCTGTTCTATGTAAAACGAGGTGATGTGATTTTTCCAGCCAATCGCAACCATACACATCGCACACACATCTCACCCTGCTCTATTCTGTAAGCTGATTTGCTGGCCGCCAAAATGACAGGAAGCGCTGAAAATGATAATAGATGATGCATAGATTTTAACCTAAATTATCGCATGATCTAAAAATTTCGATCAGCATAAAAACTGTGCCGATTTCAACTTTGTCGATAATAATCGCTCAACACTAACGGAGACGGTGGAGCACCTGGCGGACGTGGTGGCAGTGAGTTTCCAGATCAGGAGAGAAGATTAGGATATTATCTAGGTAGACGATGACACAGACATAGAGGAGATCGCGGAAAATCTCATTGACAAAGTTCTGGAACACCGCCGGAGCATTGCAGAGGCCAAATGGCATGACAAGATATTCAAAATGGCCATCTCAGGTGTTAAAGGCCGTCTTCCATTCGTTGCCTACACGGACACGAATCAAGTTGTAAGCTCCACGTTGGTCCAACTTGGAAACATTTTTTGTGCCACGAAGGCGATCAAAAAGCTCGGAGATCAGAGGCAGGGGGTATCGATTTTTTAAAGTGATTTTGTTAAGTCCCCGATAATCAATACAGGGCCGAAGAGTACCATCTTTCTTCTCCACAAAGAAATAACCGGCCCCCACAGGCGAGGAAGACTGGCGTATGAAGCCTTTCCAGAGATTCTCCTGGATGTACTCTGACATCGCCTTGGTCTCTGGGACGGAAAGAGGATAGACTCTACCTCGGGGAGGAGTACTACCGGGTTGCAGATCAATAGGACAGTCTACGGCCGGTGTGAGGGAAGAGATTCGCCCTGAATTTCGGACAAGACGTTGGATAGAACCTGGAACGGAGTGGGCAGACCCCGCAGACGCTTCAAAGACTTTACAGAGGCGATCCATAGAGCTGGACAAAGCACAGGAAGACATCGGGAGTGGCACGTGGGACCCCAATGGACAATCTCGCCCGTGCTCCAGTCTAGGGTCGGAGCATGCTCTTGCAACCATGGGAGGCCCAGGAGGATTTCAGAGAGACGATGCGAGGCAGAACCAAGAAGTTTCAGAGTTTTCCTTGTTGTAGGGTACCTATCTGCAGGGAAGAGGCGCAGTGCAGAGCCAGATAGCGTCCTTTAGGGAACACTTGTCACTGACGGTGGAGAGAACAAGGGTTTATGCAGAGGGGTCACCGGAGAAGCGAAATTGGACACCAGTGCATGGGCTGATAAATGTTTCAGCCCGGGGACCCTGAATCAAGGAGGCAGGTGGTTTGAAAGGTGCTGTCCGGTGAAACTCCGCAGAGTACGGGAATGGTCAGACGGGAGAGTGGCCGCACGGGACACCTAGGATGCCTCTCCTGCAACCCCATGGGTGCGAGAGTTTCCCGGCGCGCCGGGACAGTCTCCAATGAAGTGGCCAGAACCGCCGCAGTAGAAACACAGCTGCTTCAGACGACGCTGCGAGTGTTCTTCCTGGGTCAGGTGGGCCCTTTCGAGCTGCATGGGTTCGTCCTCTGGAACTCTTGGCAGAGGAAGAGGAGGACGTTGGAAGACTGGAGCCAGACGAGTTAGCCAGCGTGGTCGGGCGACCTCCCATTGGAGGCGGAGCTCTTGTTGTCTCTCCGCAAACCGAATATCAATTCGGGTGGCCAACCGAACCAGTTCTTCCAGGGCGGAAGGCAGGTCCCGACCAGCGAGCTCATCTTTAATATGACCTGAAAGGCCTTGCCAGAAGGTTGCCACCAAAGCCTTATTATTCCAGTCCAATTCAGAGGCTATGGTGCGGAACTGCACAGAGTACTGACCCACTGTAGAGTCCCCCTGTTGGAGATGGAGCAGAGCTGTGGCAGCGGAGGAGGTGCGGCCAGGTTCCTCGAAGACGGTGCGGAACCCCTGGAGGAAGGCTTGTAGATTCGCCGTAAACGGATCTCCTCGGTCCCATTCGCTGGACCACCGCAAGCGAAGATAGTGAAGCCACGCCAGGGAGCGGAGTCTAAGTAGCCCCCAGTATTCACCAGAGCCCGGCACAAAGCGGGATGGACTTGCTGCGGCGTGAGGCTACCAGGTCGCTACCCCTGACATGACTTGCTTGCGATGGCGGCCGGGGTAATGCGTGGTACAGAGACGTAATCTAGAAGCGTAGTTGGGGACAGGCAGAAGGTCAGAACGGGTGGCAGAGGTTCGTGGTCAGAGACGGGCAGACGGTCAGGGCAGGCGGCAAACAGGCAAGGTCAGGAAACGTAGCGGAACGGTCTGGTACATGGGTAATCAATACGGAACTCCAAAACACTCTCTAGACAAACTTACGCACACCAACAATCTGGCAGAGAGTACAGGGGGCGTGTACAATATATAGAATCAGCGGCCGGCTATCAGTAAATTAGCGGGGCGCTGGCCCTTTAAATCCAGACTAGTTGACGCGCGCGCGCCCTAAGCAGCGGGGACGCGCGCAGTGGCCGGGACGGGCAGAAGCAGGAAGCACAGGAGCGTGGACTGGTAAGTAAGCTGGCGCAGGAGCATGGGCAGCAGGGGGATGGTCATGCCAGCCCCCATGGCATAAATATTTAATAAAAAATAATTGTGCATAAATTACACACACAAAAAAACCTACACATATTTGGTATCCACACGACCGTAATAACCTGTAGAATTAATCTAACACAATATTAAATGTGAATGGTGTAAAAAAAATACTGCAATTATTTATAAGTGAACTTAAACTATTCCCTCATAAAGTACAACTTGTCTCGAATAAAACGAGGCCTCATCCAACTGCATCATTGAAAAATTAAAGTTACTACTGTTGAAATGCGAGGAGGCAAAAACTAAAAAAAATGTGGTGGTCATTAACTACTTTTCAGGCATTCGGTTTAAGGAGTTAAAGGGGGCAATACAGGATTTTATCCCACACAGGCCCGGGTAGATGCTATGGATGCCTTTCAAGTGGTGGTGGAAAGTGAGCTCACTCAGCTCTTTGGCCAACAACAGGAGACTTCCTCTCACAACTTTTCGCTGGGGAAAAAAAAAGCCATTAAGGAATTAAAAAGTAATAATCACATAATAATCAAAATGGCAGACAAAGGAGGTAAAGTCGTTGTCATGAATAAAAATGACTATGAATAAGCACTGAACCTACTGAGTGATGAGAAAATATATAAAAAATTAGAATTAACCCAACAGAAAATATTAAAATCAAACTTTTAAACCTAATAGATGAGGGAGTACAATTAGGAATATTCATTGAAAAATTAGCTAGAATCCTATATGTAGAAAATCCTATCACTGCTATATTTGATGGATCCTCAAAAATACATAAGTCTGCCATAAAACCTCCACTCCGCCCGATAATATCAGAGATTGGTTCCCTCAACGAAAGATTGTATGAATGGTTGGATTCTATGTTGCAAACCTTAGTAACTAGAGTGCCAGGTTACATCAAAGATAGTGAACATCTTGGGGATGTGAGATATCAAAGGGATACATCTGTAGCGAAACATGTCTGGGCACACCACAATGGACATAAATTTTTCCTGAAATTGGTAGGCATTGAGAGCATAAAAACCTACTATCCGTAAAGGGTGACATTAATAAAAGGTTGCTACAGAGAGAAACTTTCTGAATAGTTACGTTGAAAACACAGATACCCTTTGGTTTAAATTAATCTGTCGACTATAGTTGCTTCATCTAGACTCTCTGTCTCATCCCTGTATCTTCATTCATTGGTCTAAATTTCAAGTTTAACTTTGTGAGAGTGTTTCATCTTTCTAACTAACATTACCTGCGTGTAATTGCCTCCTCCTTTTCACCTTTTGGTTAATACTCTATTTGGGTTCTGGCCCCAAGATAGTAAAACTATGGGTTCTTTGCTAAGACACCGGAGGAGCCGAATATGGGTATATGTAGAAGCGTGGCCAGGGAGCTAACGTTGGCACCATGGCCCTGCGTCAACACATGCAGCGTCACCATCCGGTGATGTGGTGGTCCATCCTGCCACTGCAGCAGCAGCAGCAGCGCCCAGTGGCACGCATGCCATTGCAGCCAGTCAAGGCTACACCACCTCTGCAGAAGTGAGCTGTTTCTCGTTGCCATCACCTCCCGGTCAAGATGCTCCTGCTCCTCGCTACTCATGGCGTCAGCAGTCATTCAGCGAGGCGATTGCAAAGAGACAACAGTATGCGTCCAACCATCCTAAGGTGTAGAAGCTGAACATGCTCCTGTTCAAGTTGTTGGTAAATTGCAGTCCCCTTTCCCTTTTAATGGTGGACTCTGCACCGTTTAGAGAACTAATGGCTTGTGCCCAGCAGAGATTGGAGAGTTCCAAGCCGTAATTTCTTTTCCAAAAAGGCAGTACCAGCACTTCTAAATGGTTTGACAAAGGGCCAGCTATATCTTTTATCACGAGCCGGACGGGACTCGCAGGGCAGTACTGTCCTTTACGGCCAGGGTGAATTGTTTCCTACCCAGGACACCAAAACTTGAATAGGAGATGCCGCTTTCTCTCCACTTGTCAACTGCGGCTCCTGCGCCAATGTCCACCTCCTCCTCCTCCACCACCACCATCATCTCAGCCTCCACAATTTCTGCTCCCCTCATACCACATGTCTAGGGCACAGCGGTGTCCGCAGTTCTACACCTGGCTTGCCTCGGCGAACGAAGTGACACAGGGAGGAACTGCTCTGCGTCATGCAGCAAGAAACGATGTGTGGCTTTATCCGCGCCAACTGCAAAAACGGAACCATGGTGGACGGACAATGGGGAAAGGGGGGTTAACCTTGGTGTAATTTTTCAACTTCAACTTTCCTTCCTTCAAAAGCCAGTAGGACACCCTTCCCCGAGAAATTTTGCAGTGGCAGAACGGCCTCCCCAACACACTCGGATATGTGATTTTCCACCCGTTGGAATTCCAGCCTGCACATGTTTGGACCGACTGTATGAAGAGAGAAGGCCATTAACGATTTTTTTATGATCCAGGCGGACAGGAGTACTTCCCTGTGTAACTTTGATGTCAGCCAGTGGCAGCTCATGCGTGACACCTGCCATTTGTTGAGGCCATTCAACGAGGCGACGTTTTGTCAGTCGCCAGGACTACGGGATGAATAATGTCATTCCACTGCTTCATGTCCTGGAACAGATGCTGAAAAATCTGTCTGGGCAGGGGACTGGAGACAGGGCGACCACATCTCGCGGCCACGGTTCGGTGGGGACTGAAATGGAGGAGGAGGAGGAGGAGGACATTGGAGCAGAAGCATTGTCTGGGGAAATGAGTGGATTTTCTACCCAGTTGACAAGAGAGGAGGAGGAGCAGGGGCAGCGGGGAGGTAGATTTGGGGATGAGAAGATGAGGCAGATGACCCGCAAGCACGTGGCTGTATTACCGTGGGAGGAGGCAGGGAGCCCCTCGGAGTCACTTGTGCAGATGGCCCACAGCATGCTGATTTGCCTGGCTAGTGGACAGCCGAATAGTCACCATCCGCAGAAGGATGACTTCTGGCTCTCCCCCTATTGGACCCTGGGGTACCGCCCAAAGGGGAGCCTTTTTTCCCCAGCTGCTGAAGGGAAAAAACACAAATACTATAGGGAAAAAATCCTCGTAGTCATTGGCCGTGCCTATTGCGGCTCGCCCTCCTTGAAAAGGTCTGACCGGGGGGTTCTTCACGCTCACGACCGGCTGCGGGGGGGAAGGTGGGGTGTGGAGCATACCAGCCCATCAGCCAACCCTAAGTCAGTCTGGAGTCACTGATGAGCATTTTTCCCCCTCACCCGCCAAGTGGGGAGGATCGCCACACAGACAGCAGGCCCTGACAGGACCCTGAACCAAAACGGGTCTGGCCTACTTGGACGCACTCTGCCCCCACAGTTAGAAATCCCTGGACTACTGGCAGCCAAAAATTTTGATGTTGGCTGCAACTTCCCGAGTTTGCTTGGAAACTGCCTGCCGGCCAATGGGGCATCAAGGGGGTGTTCGTGCGGCGTGGGAATTTTACCCCAAAGGAATTCCAAGGGAAAATTTCCAGCGGACCAAAGGTACTTTCACGAACTTAGGAATGTAACAAATTTAAAGGAAATTTTTGTGTCAGAATTTACATGCCTAAAAAGGGTCCGGGGGGTCCCGAAAACGCGTGGGGCGGTTTTACGCATCTTGGAAAATGAAATGAAATAAAAATTCGTAAATCCCTTTTGGGTCCGCTGGAATTTCCCTTGGTGAATTTTCTGATTTGAAGAAGGGCGACTGGGAGCTTCCAGCGGGAAAGAAGCAACACAGCAAAAGGACCGCAGCTGAATAAAAAAACAGCTAAGGGGGAAAACAAACCCGACAAAAACACTCACGGTGAAGGGGGTAAGCGGCAGCTTAATTTCTTGTTTGACTACCCCAAGGAGAACCCCTTGTCCACAGGAAATTTTGGAAAAACTGACCTTTTTCAAGAGAATCAAAGTGGGTCGGCCAGGATTTCCACACACCAACCTTACGCTCAGACTAAAAATCACCATACGCCCACCCAAAGTGAGAAAAAAGCTGCTTCAAACTACCGCCTCAGTCACTTTCTATCCCCACCCCCTATACCACACATCTGCTGCCAGTTTTTCCATCTGCCACCAACCACTTTACTAAGACTGTTTTTGCCACCCACCCCCACACACTGTCTTCTGCCCTAAGACCTCTGCGCGCTGCTGCCCTCCCTCCACCTGTGTCATTGTGCCACTCTGGTCCTACTACTGTTGTTGCCACCTCCAAATGTCCCCTTTTGCCCCTCGGACCTCAGCTTTTGGCTGCCGCCGTTACCTCCACACCCTGTCTTTATCCACTCTCTGCCTCATGCTCTGCTCCGCACCCCCCACTCTCTGTCATTGTCTACTCTGTGGCCTACTACTTTTTCCCCTCCAGAATGTATTGGCCCCTGCCTGACCCCATGCTGCTTCTGTGGGGTGCGCCCTGCCCCAACCTGTCATTGTGCCTCTGTCTGACCTCAAGCTGCTACGTGGCTGCTGCCGTGCCCTCCACACTGTGTCTTTGTCCCACGCTCTGCCCCTCATGCTGCTGCTGCCGTCACCTCCACTCTCGTCATTGTACCACTCTGTGGCCTACTACTGTTTTGCCACCTCCAGAATGTCATTGTGCCACTGCCTGACCTTATGGTGCTGCTGTGGCTGCTGCCGTGCCCTCTACACTGTGTCATTGTGTCACTCTGTGGCCTACTCCTGTTTTGCCACCTCCAGAATGTCATTGTGCCACTGCCTGACCTCATGCTGCTGCTGTCGCTGCTGCCGTCACCTCCACTCTCTGTCATTGTGCCACTCTGTGGACTACTACTGATTTGCCACCTCCAGAATGTAAATTGTGCCACTGTCTAAACCTCATGCTGCTGCTGTGGCTGCTGCTGTCACCTCCACTCTCTGTAATTGTGCCACTCTGTGGCCTACTACTGTTTTGCCAACTCCAGAATGTCATTGTTCCACTGTCTGACCTCATGCTGCTGCTGTGTGCTCCCGTAAACCTACACGCTCTGTCATTGTGCCACTCTGTGGCCTACCTCCTGTTTTGCCACCTCCAGAATGTCATTGTGCACTGTCTGACCTCATGCTGCTGCTGTGGCTGCTCCCATATCCACCATACTCTGTCATTGTGCCACTCTTTGGCCTACCCCTGTTTTTGCCACCTCCAGAATGTCATTGTTCCACTCTCTGACCTCATGTTTGTTTGCTGTGGTTGCTGCCGTGCCCTCCACACTCTGTCATTGTGCCACTCTGTGGCCTACTATTGTTTTGCCACCTCCAGAATGTCATTGTGCCACTGTCTGACCTCATGCTTCTGCTGTGGCTGCTGTCGTCACCTCCACTCTCTGTCATTGTGCCACTCTGTGGCCTACTACTGTTTTGCCACCTCCCGAAAGTCACTTTGCCACGGTCTGACCTCATGCTGCGCTGTGGCTGCGCCGTAAACTCCACACTGTGTTATTGTGCCCCTGTGGGGCCTACTCCTGTTTTTTCCACCTCCAGAATGTCTTTGTGCCACTGTTTTGCCTCATGCTGCTGCTGTGGCTGCTCCCGTGACCTACACACTCTGTCATTGTGCCATTCTTTGGCCTACTCCTGTTTTTGCCACCTCCAGAATGTCATTGTGCCACTGTCTGACCTCATGCTGCTGCTGTGGCTGCTGCCGTGCCCTCCGCACTCTGTCATTGTGCCACTGTCTGACCTCATGCTTCTGCTGTGGCTTTTGCCGTGCCCTCCACACTGTGTCATTGTGCCACTCTCTGACCTCATGCTGCTGCTTCCGTCACCTCCACTCTCTGTCATTTTTGCCACTCTGTGGCCTACAAATTTTTTTGCCACCCCCAGAATGTCATTGTGCCCTTTCTGACCTCATGCTTGCTGTGGCTGCTGCCTCACCTCCACACTCTGTATTGTGCCTCTTTTGCCTACTCCCGTTTTTGTCACCTCCAGAAGTCATTGGGGCCACTCCCTGACCTCATGTTGCTGCTGTGGCAGCTCCCAATGCCCCTAACACTCTGTCATTGTGCCACTCTGTGGCCTACTCCTGTTTTTGCCACCTGCAGAATGTCATTGTGCCACTGTCTGACCTCATGCTGCTGCTGTAGCTGCTGCCGTGCCCTTTACACTGTGTCATTGTGCCACTCCGTGGCCTACTACTGTTTTGCCACATCCTGAATGTCATTGATGTCATTGTGCCACTGTCTGACCTCATGTTGCTGCTGTGGCTGCTGCCGTGACCTACACACTCTGTCATTGTGCCACTCTGTGGCCTACTCCTGTTTTTGCCACCTGCAGAATGTCATTGTGCCAATGTCTGACCTCATGCTGCTGCTGTGGCTGCTGCCGTGCCCTTTACACTGTGTCATTGTGCCACTCTGTGGCCTACTCCTGTTTTGCCACCTCCAGAATGTCATTGTGCCATTGTTTGACCTCTTGCTGCTGCTGTGGCTGCTGCCGTAACCTCCACACTCTGTCATTGTGCCACTGTCTGACCTCATGCTGCTGCTGTGGCTGCTGCCGTGACCTAGACACTCTGTCATTGTGCCACTCTGTGGCCTACTCCTGTTTATGCCACCTCCAGAATGTCATTGTGAAAAATGTCTGACCTCTTGCTGCTGCTGTGGCTGCTGCCGTAACCTCCACACTCTGTCATTGTGCCACTATTTTGCCTACTCCTGTTTTTGCCACCTCCAGAATGTCATTGTGCCACTGTCTGACCTCATGCTGCTGCTTTGGCTGCTGCCGTGCCCTCCACACTCTGTCAATGTGCCACTGTCTGACCTCATGCTGCTGCTGTGGCTGCTGCCGTGCCCTCCACACTGTGTCATTGTGCCACTGCGTGACCTCATGCTGCTGCTGCCGTCACTTCCACTCTGTGTCATTGTGCCAATCTTTGGCCTACTACTGTTTTTGCCACCTCCAGAATGTCATTGTGCCACTGTCTGACCTCATGCTGCTGCTTTGGCTGCTGCCATGTCCTCTACACTGTGTTATTGTGCCACTCTGTGGCCTACTCCTGTTTTTGCCACCTCCAGAATGTCATTGTGCCACTCTCTGACCTCATGCTGCTGTGGCTGCTGCCGTCACCTCCACACTCTGTCACTGATGTTGCCAACTGAGCTCTCAACTTGTTTTTTTTCCAGTTTTCGCTGCCATGACTTTATCAGGCTACATTCCGCTTGAGTTTTTTGGTCAGTTTTGCCCTTAAGTGCCCAGGAATTTTGTAGTTGAAGCGATTCTAAGAGCGGCGGCAGTCATCTGCGTGTCATACTAAAACACAACATTGTATAAAGACCAAACCAAGCTCCCTCTGCATATTTAAGCATGGCACAAAGTTTTACAGCACCCTGCAGGCTCTGTGCAGCCTGGAAATAGCTGTTTTTTAATGCGATTCATCCCGAAGCAATTCGGACCGAAACAAATTTTGTCGGGAAATTCGTCGAAGTCACTGAATCGAATTTTTGAGAAGTTCGCCCATCTCTACTTACCATCTGTACAACTATGGGAATTATGGGGAGGAAATGATGGAATATATTCTTGATGTTCCTCTTAAAACATAATTTTTTTAAATTTGACCAACAGTATTATCTACAGATACAGGGTGCGCCAATGGGGGCGAAATTTTTGCCCTCATTGGCCAACCTATACATGTCTTTGTGGGAATCTTGATATATTTTTTCTACCGGAAATCCGTTTTCTCATCATATTTCATTTTTTGGAAAATTTATCGACGATATATTGATTGTTTGGAAAGGAAATTCTATCATTATGAAAAAATTTTGTACAATATTTGAATACAAATGATGATAATTTGCATTTCACGTATCATAGCAATGATTGTCATATTCCATTCCTGGATATAAGTTTAACTGGAGATTGTAAAAATAAAAAAGTAACAACTACCTTATACCGTAAAGAAACCGCAGGTAACACAATACTTCATGCCAAAAGCCATCATCCAAAATCTACCATCAAATCAATTCCGGTGGGTGAATTTATTCATATCAAAAAAGCTTGCTCTAATATTGCTTACTATGATAATCTTATACAAGCGTCTAAAAATAGATTAAACAAAAGAGGATATCCTAATCGGATGCTCAAAAGAGTGGAACAAATAGCATCCACAAATAGTAGGGAACAACCAATATTATCGTATAACACAAATTATAAAAAGAAACTTACCTGTTCATCAGGATCCAATAATGGTCGTTATCTTACAGGAGGGCTGTAGATTTGTGCCGAAGAAGGGCACATCTTTGGGATCCATTTTGTCTCCTAGTTTGTGTAGGTAAAATAATGCATCAAATATATCTATACCAACCGGTAACTATATTAGTGGCCAAAAACGATGTGGCATTTGCCAATATATGAAGAAAACTACAAGTATTGAACCACTACATTTATCATGTTCATTTCCAATAAAGAAATATATAAACTGCAATACAGACAACGTAGTTTATACTACTTGCAAGTTAAATTATGTAGGCTACACCACACATCCGCTCAAAAAACATATGCTGAACATATTTTGAATAGCAAAAAAAATTCTCCAATACCTTGTCAGGGGCTTCCAGGTATTTTTCACAAATCCATAATGGTAATTTAACATCTTTTAAATGCTATGGTATAGAAGTGGTTGACCAACATATCAGAGGAGGAGATAGAAAATGATCTTTGACATATAGAGAGGCATTTTGGATATGGAAAATTCAAACCAGATTTCCAAACGGTATGAATTACAAAAATGATTTATTATATATTTATTGACAATGTTTACATATATATGCAACAATAGTTTTATACCTAATATGTTTTAACGATATTTTGTTTTCAATGCAGCTATCAGTGAGGTTTAAATAGAGATCATGTTTTCACTGGCAACTATTGAGTTAATTTGCAGTACATTTGCAGTACTCCTGAACCCTTCCCCTCCCCCCTTGTATCCATGTTACAGTTTATTCTGATTGGTTTGACTCAGTTTGCTTTTAAAGCGAATGTGTCAAAAATGACTTATTCTTTAACTCACATTTTTATGGTCAACACATTTTTAAAGAATTTTTAGTTATATTTTTTTATATTTTCCATATCACTTTCAATATTTTTTGATACTTCTTAAGTCCTGCAGTTTTCACTTTGGCCGCTAAGCCTAATAATAGTCTGACACTTCCTGTTCTGTACAGAAAGACTCTCAGTTGTCTGCTCATTGTCAGTACAAAGAGGGTCAAACTGAAAGGAGACACCAATGTGTATAGATAACACAGGATCCACCAGTCACAAGAGGAGATAGTCACAGTTCACCCTTTTACCTCACTGCACAGTGACTTCTTCCCAGGTCACAGAGCATGACTAGAAAACACTCCTATAGAAATCAATGGGACGGAGTCAGTCTTGAGTCTCCTAGGTGCATGAAGCTACTCTAAAACATCTCTCTGACTGCTGTTAATGCAGTGCAAACAAGGCCTAGTGGCCAAAGTGAAAACTGCAAGGCCTAAAAATTATTTAAAAATATTGCAAGTGATATGAAAAACTAAAAAAAATAAAAAAATCCTAAAAAATGTGTTTAACATAAAAATGGGACTTAAACATTGACTAAGTTTTTGATGACACATTCCCTTTAAATATGATGTTTTTAATATGTGATTACTCCGAAATGTGTCAGCTGTCTTTTAATAAATATTGCATTTTATAGAAAGCTGACACGTTTTGGAGTAAAACACCTTAGTCGTAGCTTAATCACATATTTAAAACATCATATTTAAAGGGAATGTGTCATCAAAAAATGCGTTTTTGATGCTTTTTTATGCGTTTTTTGTGCAGGAAGGCATGGCAATTAATGCTGTACATTGCTGTACAAAAATCGCGGTTATTACCGCGAATTTACCGTGATTTTTGCCATGATTTTTGTGCAGCAATGTACAGCATTAATTGCTGTGCCTTCCTGCACAAAAAACGCATTGAAAAAAACCCATCAAAAAAGCACCGTGTGAAAGCACCCTAAGGCAATGTTCACACGGCTTATTGCCGACGTAATTGCGGGGAGGGATTTCGCCCCGCAATTACGCCGGCTGCCGTAAATAATACACGCCGTAAATAATGTGCATGTCACTTTCTCCCCCCTCGGCGGATTCGCTGAGCGGGGAGGAGAGACGGAATCCATAGTTCTCAATGAGAACTGTGGATTACAGTAATGACTGGGACGGATTCCAGCCGTACTGCAGCGCAAATACGGCGCGCAGTACGGCTGGAATCAGTCCCAGAATAAGCCGTGTGAACGAGGCCTTACGATCCTCCACTAATTACTCTCTGGCAGTCTTCCTGGATCTGACCGTGCACCCTTACTCCCAGCTGCTATTTGTGAGCTGACCAAAGCCTTGCTACTCTGCCATTAGAAAGAACATCTTGCCCTGCAAAATAAGCCCTCTTGTGTCTATGTATGTGGAAAAATAAAAAAGTTATAGCTTTCAGAAGGCAAAGAGGAAAAAAATTAGAGCCATATTATTATGACCGTCCATCAGGAAGGGGTTAAAACTGCACCAAAACTGCGCTTTGTGAAAGCACCCTAAGTTTTGAATGTAAATCAAGTCCACTCATAGCAATTACAGCAATGTCCATATCGGGTCCATGAAGACCTGCAGGGCGAACAGCTGAGTGCACGCTTGTGCTTGCATCAGCAGCTAATGTGCATTTTGAAATGTGCTAAAGTTTTTAGTCCACTTTAAGGGGACATCAGGAATAAGAAAATTAACTTGCTCTTAAATGTGTCTTATGACTTTATGGGGATGCAAGGCATGAAATAAAGAGAAAAATATAGTTAAAAATGTAAACATGATTACATGGTTCATAAATGATTCTTACAGAACGGGAGATGTAAATCAAACATGTATTTTTGTTTATTACGTTTATTCTGTTAAAGTAAGAATATTTTTTTTTTTAAAAATCAGAATGATTTTCTTCATTTTTATCATTGTCCCCTGATAATACAAAACAAAAAAGGCATAATAGTGAAGCCCCATGTGTCACAAAAAAAAGAAGGAAATATTTTATAGCTTAAAACCTGCATGTGCCCTAACCTCTTAGCACAAGTGAACATGTTTGTATGTCCAAATTGCACTAAAAGGAGATAGAGCAGAATCATTTGATGAGCTAGGTGCTGATTGTTAGGCTATGTTCACACGGCTTATTGTGGGGCGTAATTACGCCTCGCAATTACGCCGTGTGTACGGGATCTCCCGCGGGGGGGGGGGGGGCAGGGCTGGAAGCCCGCTGGCCCCATAGATATGCATTACTCTTGGCGCGTAAACGCAGAGAATAATTGACCTGTCACTTGTCACATATCCCTGCTCGGCCTATTGTCTGAGCAGGGAGAGAAGACCTAATCCATAGTAGTTCTCTATGAGAACTGTGGATTACTGTAATTATTGGGACATATTTCGGCCCGTAATGAGCGCAGTACGTCGCGAAATACGGGCCGAAATATGTCCCATTTTAAGCCGTGTGAACTCTGCCTTAGGGTGTGTTCACATGGCTTATTTTGGCATGCATTTCGCCGTATATTTCGCCGCATATTGCTCATTATACGTGGCGAAATGCACGGCGCAATTACAGCAATCCATAGCTCTCATGGAGAACTATGGATTACGCGTTGTCCCCCTTCGCGTACAAACACGATCGTATTGTACGCGCGGGGGGAGAATTGACTTGTCAGTTGTTTGTGGCGATTATGCGCCGCTGATAATGGAAGTCAAAGGGGCCGGCGTGGTGCGACTCAGCGCGACTCCCAAAACACACAGTGTATTGTGGTGCGTACTGTACGCTCCGCAAGTACGCCGTGTGAACACACCCTTAGACTCACCCAATGAACTGCTGCTAGCTTCAATCCCGGTCATGTAGCCATTTAGAATGTGTGGCCATGATCTATTGTTGCCCTGTATGGTGCAATTCACTTGTGATGGTAGCTGGGGCCCTAATGAAGGCCTCCATGGCTGCCATGGTTGTACTCCCCTTTTTCTCTCTTTTCTCTTAGTGATACAAATGAAAATCTATAAGTCTTTCTGAATAAGTTTTGTGTGTGCCTTTCTACATTATTGTAAGCGGCCTTTGGACTAGTTCTGTTATATCAATGATTTTTTGTAGGTCAAGTCTGCAGAACTGAACACAACATGGACAAGTTTTTTGGACAATTCAAGGTCTTTACAAATTTTGCTGACACGGAGGCCAGTGTTTGAATCATTTACAGTTTTTGTAAATATTGTATTATATCTTTTCATGGGTCACTGAAGAAATTACACTGTGATACAGTGTAGAATAGTCAGTGTACAGCTTGTATAACAGTGTAAATTTGGTGTGCCCTCAAAGGCCTCGTTCACACGGCTTATTTGGGCGCTGATTGGAGCCGTACTGTGCGCCGTATTTGCGCTGCAGTACGGCTCCAATCCGTCCCAGTAACTACGGTAATCCGCCTCTCCTCCCCGCTCGGCGAATCCGCCACGTGGGGAGAAAGTGACATGTGAATTATTTACGGCGCGTACACGCCGTAGATAATGACAGTCTATGGGGCCGGCGAGCTGCCGGCCCCCCGCCCAGCCCCGCTGCAATAAGCCGTGCATCCTCTGTTACTGTGGGTAATTTATCAGCTCCAAATTCAAGTTGAATCAGTAATACGAAACCCAGAAAAGTTATGTAAAAAATGCTCCTCAGGTCTTTCTCTGACCTTCATTATTTATTTAAAAAAATAAATTTACAAAAACTAAACACAAAACAAAAATGAATAGTTAAAAAAAAGTGACATCCCAAACAGGAACTTTAATGCCTTTAATGTAAAAGTCACAATTAAAAAACTTATTTTAGTGCCACTTTTTGGTATATAAAAAAAAGTGATTTTTTTTTTTTTTTTTTAACATTTTCGCTGATATAAAAAAAAAAATGAATGTAAAAATGAATGGGTAAACGACCTGGCCCACAAGTCCCAAAGGCTTTAAATGTAGCTTTGAAAAACATGGAATACTGATATCCAATGCATTTTTAAGACATCTAAAGAGTCTTCCAATCCTTTATATTAAACCTTCATAATGTAGGTAATCCTGGCTTATAATATGGGCTAAGAATAATGGGAAGAAGTAAGTAACAAAATAATCTCATCCCTCTTGATTTTTAACCATTCCAACCATTGTTTTACCTCTTCTAGGCCCCCAGCAATCCTGGTGCCTTTATTTAGCGTGTATAAACATAAAATATTTTTAATCTTTCTGTAACTCTGTGGAAAAGTTCTCCCCCCTAAGGCCATGTTCACACGGCTTAAAATGGGCCGTATTTCAGTTCGTAATTACGTGCCGGAGTGCGCCTATTACGGGCCGAAAACGGCCCATTCATTACGGTAATTCACAGTTCTCATAGAGATAATTGACATGTGAATTACTAGCCGCAAATACGCGCCGCTAGCAATTCAAGTCTATAGGCCGGCGAAGTGCCGGCCCCCTGCTCAGTCCCCTGCTCCCGCCCCGCCCCCGGTCACATGGCGTAATTGCGGGTCGTAATTACACCCTGCAAATACACCGTGTGAACATAGCCTAACAAGTAACAACAAGTAACAAGTAACAACAATGAAAACAGGTTTATTTACATTTGTGTCTATTGCATACATTGCATATCACTATCATATAACATTCAAGAAGAAGTAGCATGGTGAGTATTCTGTAGCTTGTATCTCTCCTCCTGTGATCAAAGTGTGTTTACATAGATATTCTTCATAATAATGGGACTGAAGAGAAACACTTGACTTTCATTAAGGACAAGGCATTACAAGGCATTAGACAAGGTTATGTTCACACGGTGTGTTGTATCCGTTTTAGATCTGAAAACACATTCAAAAGCGCTGCATAAATTGCATCCAAAATGCATACAACACACATCCAAACACGCACCTGCGTGTTTGGACGTGTTTTGGCTGCAGCAGAAACGCACCCCATAGTTTTAACCCCTTCCTGACGGACGGTCCTAATAATATGGCTCTAATTTTTTTTCCTCCTCGCCTTCTGAAAGCCATAACATTTTTACTTTTCCACCTACACATTCATATTACCATAGAATATACTGGGGAACGGCAACAAAATTTTAAGTGGGGCAAAATGTGAAAAAGCGTACTTGCGACATGTTTGCGGTATTTTTTTTTTTTTACAGAGTTCATTTTTTGGTAAAAATGATGTGTTATCTGTATTCTACTGGTTGTTACACATCCTGAAATACCAAACATGTAGGGTTTCCGTTATGTTTTGGTACCGTAAAAAAAATTCAAAACAATTTTTATTTTTGTAATTTGCGCCACGGCTCCATTTTATGTGACCAATAACTTTTTTGTACTAACACCTATGGCTGAAGTGTACTTTTTATTGCTAGCAGTGTGGAATGCATGCTACTTATTAGATCACTTTTATTCCAATTTTTATGAGACGTGAAATGACCAAAAAAACACAATTTTGCGTTTGTAATTTTTTTTTCTTCTACGGTGTTCAACGTACGGGATAAATGATGTTATATTTTTATAGATCAGACTTTTTCAGATGCAGCAATACCAAATATATGTACTTTTTTATTATTTTATTTTTTTATTTGTAAAATGGCGAAAGGGAGCTGATTTTAACTTTTAATACTTTTTATTTTTTTTACACTTTAAAACTATTTTTTTTTTTACTTTAAGTCTCCTTAGGGCGCTTCACCACTAGGGGGCACGACTGTTAGTATAGCCTAATGCATTGCATAGACAATGCATTAGGGTGTACCAAGATGGCGGTTTCCCCACTTCCTGCCTGGGGGTGGAAGCGAGGAAATTTAAAACATGGCAGCGATAGAAGCCTTTACAACGCTTCGCGTTGCCATGTTTGCCAATCGGAACTCAACTATTTCACTGCTGATGTTCCGATTAATTTAGACGTCCATCCATGCTGTAACCGGTGGTGTTACATGGTGTTAGCTGCAATTAGCTGCTAACACCCCTCGCTGCGATCCCGCTTGAAAGCCGCTTACCTGCGCTATGACATACTCATATGTCATAGGTAGGTAAAGGGTTAAATAGGGTGCCTGCTGAGTCAAACGGATCAAGAATTGACATGTCAATTCTTTGAACGGATCCGAAAGACACATAATAGAGACGCATGTAAACACGCATCGGCAATCAGACGTCTGAACGCTGATGCGTGTTTTATATTGAAAGCAATGTAAATCACACTGCACTTTGTTAGATGCATGTTTGGGTCCGCTTAGGACTCATCTAAAAACGTATCCAAGAATGGATCCAACACGCCGCGTGAACATACCCAAAAAGTTACACAGTGCAGGAGACAAGTGGAAGAAAAAGTGTTGTCTGGTAAGTGATGACATTTTCTGTCATAGAGTTATCTAGGCCTATACTATTAGGCTGTGTCTACACTGCACAGAATTACGATCATATTTTCAGCGCTTTTAGGTTTTTAAAAGTGCAGAAGATACGATCGTTTGTGTGGCCCCATACACGGCAATAGAAAAGACGAGCTGTAGTCTCCACAGCTCGTCTTTTCTCTGCTCATCTTCTGGCGCCGGAATATTTTACAACATGTTGTATAATACGCCAGCGCTTCCAGTTTTCTTGCCGTCTTGTCGTGACAGCAAAAAACGAGAAACGACAGCGGTTTTTGCGCAAAATGTGACAAAAAACGCTGCCCTGCATCGGAAAAAAAATGGCCGCTTTCTGGCCGTTTTTTGTCCGATGAAGTGTAGACCAAGCCGTAAAATGCCTTACATTGATTAGCTTTAAGTATGTAGACAAAGGTAAATAAAGATTATTACCAGTAATAAGGTAGCAAAATGAGCTGGTCTCACTGTGTATGATAGCAGTTCAAAGTTTATTAATAAAGTATGATTTTACAGACAAAGTAGAAGTAAAGTAATAGAAAATAAGAATTACTAAAAATGAAAGTGTACACAGAGACATAATTTCACGAAGAGACAGACAAAGAAGTCTGCCCACTGTTCATGATGCCAGCCCTTTAACCCCTTAAGCCGAACGCCTGAAAAGTAGTTAATGACCAGAACATTTTTTTAGTTTTGGCCTCCTTGCGTTAAACAGTTGTAACTTTTTATTTTATCAGAGCAGTTGATGTAGGCCTCGTTTTGTTCGAAGAGCAAGTTTACTTTATAATGGAATAGTTTCACTGCAACTTATAAATAATTGCAGTTGTATTTGTTTATTTTTTTTACAAACATTGTTTTTGTTTATTTATAAGTTTTTTTTTTACACCAGTTCACATTTCACATTAATAACTGTTAGATTAATTCTACAGGTTATTACGGTGCTGTGGGATAGCAAAAAAAATAATGTGGTAGGATTTTATTTGAGCGTGTAATCTATCGTACAATTAATTTTTTATTAAATATTTATTTTTTATTTTATTATTAAAATTTTTTTTATCTCTTTTGTTATACAACTTTTAAGTGTTTTTTTGTACTTTTTTTTTGACTCCCATGAAGGGGGAACTGTTTTACATTTTTTTTAAATTTTTTTTACACTTAGTAATGTATTAGCATATTCATATATCTAATACATGCTAATCTGTGTCAGTCTGACACAGGCAGTGATTAGGACAGCACACAGTGCGTCCTAATCACTGGCTTCTTACACAGACAACTCTGGGGCCACGCAGGTCCCCAGAGCTGACTGTGCAGCCGGTCCCTGAGCTCGTCGGGTGACCGGCGTTCCGATCACCCCACAGAGCAGGGGATCCCTTTGATTGCGCTGCGGGAACGCACCGCCGCAATCAAAGGTTAAAGCATCGGGTTGCGGAGGTTTCCTCCGCTTCCCGATGCCTGCAGGAAAATGCTCTGGGATCGGGGCTGTATAGTTCAGCCCCGATCCCAGCGCAGCTGCGGTGCCGGGCGCCGCAAACCCCGATGCCTGCAGCGACGTCAAAAGACGTCGCTGCAGACGAACGACCCGCACCGGCCGCCGTCAAAAGACGGTGCGCGGTCGTTAAGGGGTTAAGACAATTTCTGGCTCTCTGCCATATAGCCTCTACCTCAGACCTCAGCACTTCATAATTTACTTAAATCATTGCCTTTGTTTTCCTTTGTGAGGCCTTGGAGAGCATGCTATCTAATTCGTATTTATACAGAACATTCCTGTAGGCAGAGTTCTTGGTTTCAGAAAAATATCCTAAAACCAAGAGAGCAAACAAGCTGTATACATTTATACCGGAAAGTCCGTATTACACTGGCAATTGATTATTAGCAATGCTGTATTGATTGGATTTCTTTATCATCACATCCATGGCTGTTCTGAGTTTGATTCACTTCTGAGCTAGAGCAGGTATTCATAGTTTCATAGTTTCATAGTTTGTAAGGCCGAAAAAAGACGAGACGTCCATCCAGTTCAGCCTGTTGTGCTAAGGTGTTGATCCAGAGGAAGGAAAAAAAAAAAACAATGAGGTAGAAGCCAATTGTCCTCATTTTAGGGAAAAAATCCTTCCCGACTCCAATCTGGCAATCAGAAAAATCCCTGGATCAATGACCCCTCTCCAGAATCCTAGACACTATAACTTGTTATATTATTATGCTCCAGAAATGAATCCAAACCCTTTTTGAACTCTATTAGTGAATTCACCATGACAAGTTCCTCTGACAGAGAATTCCACAGTCTCACTGCTCTTACAGTAAGAATCCCTTTATATGTTTATGTAGAAACTTTCGTTCCTCAAGACATAGAGGATGCCCCCTTGTTCTAGATACAGTCCTGGGTATAAATAAATCTTGGGAGAGATCTCTATATTGACCTTTGATGTATTTAAACATATTTATTATGTCCTATTTATTATGTCCCCCCGAAGCCGTCTTTTCTCTAAACTAAATAACCCTAATCTTGCTAATCTTCCCCTGGTTATCCCCTGGTTATTTACATAATGTTTCCTAGGCCGCAAACCACCTCTACCTACTCTAGGAGTCCTGGCCAGGATTAAAGCCTCTCCATCGCCAATGTCCCTGAAATATACTCAACTTCAAGAAGCAAAGCTGAAATGTCAGTCAATGCCTGAGTGGGTGGCTAAAGCTGGCTCTGAAGAACAGGCTCTGTGAAACAGCACATGGAAAAACCTCTTTAATATAGGGAACAAATTAAAATGTCAGATACTCATTAAATCTTGACCTAGGTGACGTACTTCACATTCAAAGGTCCGGTATATATTTTTTTTTCCATCACAGTATGAAGGCCATATCTTTATGAGTTAATGTTGTGATATAGGCATTTTTTCTGTGTGAGATTACACCATATAGGGGTACAAATAATGCATTGAGCTGTAAGGTGTTACCCCTTGGAGTGGAGCTGGAGACTCAGTATAAGATATGAAAAGGAAAACCTTTAATCACTTCCTAAAATATCTAAATATGTATTCAAAAATAAGTAAGACTCACTAAACCATAAACTTGTAGATTGTAAGCCTTCGCGGGCAGGGTCCTGTCTCCCCTCTGTATCAGTTGCTAGTCATTTCTCGTCCCTATTGTATGTGTTCAACATTTGATATGTATGTGACTCCCCTTGAATGTACAGCGCCCTGGAATCAATAGTGCTCTAAAATAAATAATAATAATATTTGTCATCCTCTGATTTTCTTTAATATAAGGGTATCCGGTCACAGAAATCTTTTTCATTGCCCATACTGAATAATAAAATCCCCGGGTTACCTATCCCTAAACAAGGAAGACCCTTTCTTAACCCTTAGCAGGATATTTGTCCCGAAAAGAAGGGTCCCATAAACTATAACTATTATACCCTATAATCTATTCCTTATAACCTGGATTACGCTCACCCAAACGTGTTTCGTTCAGACTTCACTGAGCTCTTCAGTGGGTTGCAAAATAGAATACTAATACTAATTTGCAAAAGAAGGGTGTACAAATATAAAGATGGGAGAATGAACTTACATGCCCACAGTGAATTGTTGCCCTATATGATGTCTCCATAAAACTAAGTACAAAACCTTATAATATAGGGACATAAGTACCGCCCCACCAACAACTGCACCAATCGGGAAGGTCCCAGCCCTGTCCTCTTTCATATGTTACCACCAATCAGAAAAGCACATATTGGGTAGTGTACTTGCTCATATCAAAAGCATGCATTATTCTTAGACTCACCACCTACTCTCGCATCCTGAGAAAAAAAAACGCGCGTGTATGACTGAGATACTACATCGCGCAAGCACGAGATGTAAAGAGAACCTCGATAGGTGACGCTCTTTATGCTAATGCACATGCATGATCTTAAGGATACCGCGACTGTGCAGAAAGCTGCAACAGATGACGTTCTTTACGCTACTGCACATGCGCGATCTTCCGGATACCATGATTGTGTGAATTACCCGGACAAGACCCAACAACATGTACGCACTCATGTGAATAATGGAACATCACACACAAGTGATGGATTTACCGTGAAGGCGCCACCTATCTGAGGCCACCCTGTCAATAATAAAACAGTCAAAAAGCTCTGGGTAAATTCCTATCCCATACAGGCATCCAGTGAAGAAACCACAAGATGAACCATGCACAAATCCTCCATTATACATATGTTAAAACATATTGTAGCGTGGCAAGTTATTCAAACTGAACAAGGTAGGTATTATCAAACCATAATACATTAAGTGTCTGGATGTATAACATACAAGTCCCCCCTTGCTACAATGAAGTGAATTGTACATGTATCTCAATGGGGTGTCATCCCAACCACCCAAGGCATGTACCCCAATAAGTACAACACAACAATTTCCTAAAGAGTCAAAGGTTTCTATTTGAGAAGGAATAACACAAAAGAAATTGTGCTATACATTAATGGTTGATTTTTTTTCCCACTTTAGTACAGAAACCCTAAAGATAATGGGTAGTATGGCCAAAAGAAGAAAAAGAGGTCCACAGCAGGAGGGTAAGTACAAAAACAGAGGAAAACACTCCTAGGGGAGACATAGAATTAATTTTGAACATCTTTCACTCCAGAATGTTTTCCTCTTATATGTCGAGAGATTGGAGTATCGGACAATCTCCTGATATCCCCATATGATCACAGATACGTCTACGAAACTCACAACGTATCTTACCCACATAATCATGAGGGCAAGAACAAGTTGCCATATAGATCACCCCAGTCGATAGACAGTTAATGAAATGTTTAATGAGGTATCTCACCCCCGTGGTCACACTCGTAAAATCTTTGCAATTAAGTACGTATCACATTTGAAACATCCCAGTGGTCTTCTGCTTAACCAGCAGTCCACTTTAGGTGTCCCAGAAAAGTGGCTTTGGACCAGCCCCAATTTTAGGCTACTATCTTTCCGATAGGTGATCATAGGTTTATCAGGCAACAAACACTTCAGATTATCATTTTACAGAAGGATATTCCAGTACTTATTGATAATACCACAAATCTATTGTGACTTACATTCAAAATCCCCAATGATTCGTAAATCAACTTTGCCTTCCACTTTAGATTCTATCTTCAGTCTTAATAAATCTGCCCAATCCCTACTACCTGCAAACATATGTGCTTCATGTAATACTTTTTTGGGGTAGCCCCTCCTCATGAATCTATCATGCAACTCACTAGCCTGCTTTTTAACGATGTTCTCCTCTGAGCAATTTCTTCTTAAACAGAGAAATTGTCTTTGTGGAATTCCCCGTAGGAGAGATCAAGGATGACAGCTCTCTCACCTTAAAAGGCTGTTTGTAGCCATCTTCTTTCTATATACTTTTGTACTCAAAATGTTGTCCGCATTTTTGGCAATAAGAACATCTAGGAATGCTAAAGTATACTTGTTTATTGCATGTGTAAATGTGAGACCCAGTTTATTAATATTAAGGATTCTCAGAAAAGAATTTAATTCCCCTGCCAAAGGATAAAAGCATCATCTATATAATGCGCCCATTGATGGACATGCTTGTGATGATGTTCCATCTCTTCAGATAAGACCACTGCTCAGTATAAGAAAGAATGTTATATGCCCTGGAACAGAGCCTGACAAAGCATAAAACTGTGAAGGCTGACCTTCTAATGAGTGGAACATTCATTTTTGCTGGTGTGAGAATTAGAGACATTATTGCAAATGTGTAAGTGTAGAGCTGCCAGTAAATACCACCTACTAAGACACAGGCCTCTTAGTGAGTACCACCAAGATTGTACACTTGTTATTTGCTGTTGTAGCCACCAAAGTTGAAGCATGCTATAAGTAAAAAAAAGCTTGCTTGTGTTCATTTGTAAAGAATATGTGCCTGAGTTATTGCTGTTTCATCTCATCATACAAACATCAGTCTACAAGAGATAAAATTACCTCATGCCCCCATTGGATCTTCTTACAAGCACCCAAAACTCCTTGATCCTTCTCTGAGCTTTGAGTCACCAGCACTAGACTGGAGTGACTGGGGTACACCAGTGGAGTTTATTCTTGGGGCCAACAAGTGGAGTTGATTCTTAGGGTTATGCCTACAGCTATTGTATATGACTGCACATACTGCACATTGCTCTTGCACTCTGCCTCTTACTTTCTTCCTGTCTTTCTCTGCCTTAATTCCTTAACCCCTTTAACGTTCTTCATCACACCACTATTATTTTTTATTTACAACACTGTCAACGCTGAATTTTTATTTCTGCTTTAAAAAGACCAAGGTTGTAGGAAAGTTAAAGAAGACAAATGTAGCTGCTGTTCTGCAATATAATACACTAATGTTGACCTCACTTGACTGCACTACTGATTTGTTGTTATGTCTTTTGAAAAAAGAAGAACCTGGGAAATACTTTTTCGATAGAAAGGGGTTTTTTTTTTAAATCTTTATTTTTTTTTATTATTTCTCTTCAATTCAAACTGAAGTTCAAGGATGACATTTAGTAATTAGTTTGAATTCTCATACCATATTTTCATATGCTTCAGTAGTTTCTTGCTACCTTGTCAGGCTAATTCTTACTTCTGCCTTTTACATTCCATCACATCTAGCAAATTATTGTATTAATGTATTTGCAAAATCAAAGGGCAAATCATAATCTAAATTTACATGGAAGGACTAAGGTTAAATAGACTTTAGATGATTCACACAAGATAAAGTCAGAAGAATGTTTGGATTTGTTTAAAAGTAATAAGTACATTATTAATATTATTTTATAATGATAGGAAAGATTGTTACATAATTATTATTATATATTATAACATACAATGTTTTATCTTTAGCAAGAATGGCAGCATTCATTTGATTACTGACAATTTTTGGTGACAATTAGAGATGGGCGAATTTCTCAAAAATTCGTTTTCGGTAAATCGCCGAATTTTCGACAAAATTGTTTGTTCCGAATTACTTCGGACGAATCGCTTTAAAAAGCGTATTTCCGGTGCACAGAGCCTGCAGGGTGCTGTAGAACGTTTGCCATGCTTAAATTTGCGGGGAGCTTGGTTTGTTTTTCATACAATGTTTTGTTTTAGTATACACGCAGATGACCCCGCCGCCTTAGAATCCTTCACTATAAAATTCCGGGGCCCTTAAGGGGCAAAACGACCAAAAAAAACTAAAGGGGAATGTCCGATAAAGTCATGCCAGCGAAAGCGGGAAAAAAAAAACAACGAGAGCTGGTGGAAAACATTAGTGACAAGTGTGGAGGGAAGGGGGGCAGCCACAGCAGCATAGTCAGGCCCAGTGGCAAATGACATTTGGAGGTGGCAAAACCGAGGAACCACAGAGGGGCCAATGAGGGAAGGGGAGGTCACGGCGGGCAGCATATGAGGTCAGGGCAGTGGACAATGACTTTCTGGAGGGGCAAAACAGAGGAACCCACGAATGGCAAAATCACACAGGGGGGGTCACGGCGGGCGGGTTGAACAGGCAGTGGCACAATGACTTCGGAGGCGGCAAAACAGAAATGGCCACAAGGGGCACAAGATCAGTTGGGGGTCACGACAGCAGCAGCAAGATCAGGCAGTGGCCAATGCATTTGGAGGCGGCAAAACAGTATTAGGCCACAGAGGGGCAAACACACAGTTGGAGGTCCGGCGGCAGCGTATAAATCGGGAGTGGCACAATAAATTTCTGGAGGCGGAAAACAGTTTAGGCCAAGAGTGGCCCAATCACACAGGGGAGGTCCGGCGGCAGCATATGAGTCAGCGGGGGCACAATGACATTCGGATACGGCTAAACATTTTAGGCCACAGAGTGGCACAACCCAAAACGTTAGGGGGGCAGGCGGCACAGTATGAATGGGGATGGCACAAACATTCGCAGGTGGCAAAACATATTGGGCCACAGGGGCACAATCACCAGTGTGGGGGTCACGGCGGCAGCAGAATGAGGTCAGGGGGGACAATGACTTCTGGAGGGGAAAACGTATTAGGCCCACAGAGTGGCACAATATCAGTGTGGGGGGTCAAGACAGCAGCAGCATGAGATCAGGCGGGGCAAAAGGGACTTTTGGAGGCGGCAAAAACAGTATTAGGCCACAAGGGGCAAAATCACACAGTGGGGGGCAGACACGCAGCATGAGAAGACATGGCACAAGACATTCTGGAGGTGGCAAAACAGGAGGAAGCCCAGAGTGGCACAATGATGAGAGCGGGGTCCGGCGGCGCCGATCAGGCAGGGGCACAATGACACAGTGGGGGTTACTGGCACCCACGCGCACAGAGTTCAGACAGTGGCACAATACACATGTGGTTGCACGGCAACAGCAACGAAGCGCAGCTGAGGTCATAGGGGGCCCAAAATGACAGGTGTTGAGGTGGGGGGCAATACCAGTCCCTGTAAAGATGGGGGTGGGCAGATGGGGGAAACGTAAAGCAGATTGTGCATAAGGCGGGGCGGCTAGAAAGGGGCTGAGGCGGTAGTTTGAACCCAGACTGACGCCAAAGCTTTGGTGTGTGGAAATCCTGGCGCCCGCCCCTGATTCTCTTGACAAAGGTCAGTCGCCCCCATTTCCCGTGGACAAGGGGTTCCCCTTGGGGGGTAACGAGGCCCCCCCCGCACTGACACCCATCTGTGGCCGCACTACTAGAGGGCGGACAGTTTCCCCCTCAAACTGGGCAATTTGCGGCCACCCCCCAGTTTGGTGCCCAGAGCCCACAGATCTTTCTAACTGAGGTGGCGGGCTGCCCAAAGTAGGCCACAACCTTTGGTTCAGGGACTGTCCGGTTCTGCTGCTGCCGCTGTGGCGTGCCCCCTCACTAGGCGGGTGAAGGAAGTGCTATCTGCTCCAGACTTGGTTTACACTGATGGAGTGGTACTGCTCCTACCCCCCCCTTCCTCCAGCAGCCAGGCATATACGGAGGGCTGGGAACCCCCCGGTCAGCCCTGTCAGGGAGGGCGTGCCGCCAAAGGCAGCATTAAAACTGATTCGGAGGATTTCCCTTAGTATTTGACTTTGTTTTCCCCTCTCAATACTGGGAAAAAGGTCCCATTTGGCCCGGGGTAGCGAGGGTCCAAAGGGTGGAGACCCAAGAAGTTCCCTCTCCCGGGGTGCTGCTATTCGGCTGTCACTAACCAGGAAAAATAAGCTGCTGCGGGCCTCTGCAAAGTGACTTGAGGGGCCCCGCCCCATTTCCCCTGTATACTCCCCGGGGCTTGGGGGCATCTCCCTGTTTTCCCCTCATCTCCATCCCCCCTCCTCAGCGCCCCTGCTCCCCCTTCTTTCACCGGGTAGAAAATCCACCTTTTTCACCAGACCCCAATGCTTCTGCCCAATGTCCCCCTCCTCTCCTCCATTTCAGTCCCCCCCGGACCATGGGGCCGTGAGATGTAGTGGGCCCGTCCCCCAGCCCCCTCCCCATACATATTTTTCACATCTGTTCCGGGACATGAAGCAGTGAATGATTTTATTCACCCGTGTCCTGGCGACTGACAAATAACTCGCCTCCCAATGGCCTAACAAACGGCAGGTGTCAAGCTGAGCTACCAGGCTAACATAAAATTTTCACAGGGGGTCTTCTGTCTGCCTGGATCATCAAAAAATGTTAAGGGCCCTTTCTCTGTTCATACAGTGGGTCCACATGTGAGGCTGGAATTCAGGGGGGGAAAATGATATAAGTGTGTTGGGGGGGGCCCGTTCTGCCGCGAAAATGAGGGGGTGTTCCTGGCTTTTTTCGAATGGATAAAGTGATGCACAGTTTCTGGACATTTTAGAATGTTCTGAAGATCGGGGGAAACTTCAGGAACCTTTTCACAACCAGATTGAACACGTGCCCCATGCAGGGCGCATGGACTCCCTCCTGGGTGCAGGCGGACAATTTTCCCTCCCTTGTCCATCCCCGGGTTTCCGATTTGCATTGGCGGGAGAAACCCACCCTTCGATTTCTTGCGCATGCCGGGGCAGTTCCTCCCCTGTGTGATTTGGGCCCGGGGAAAAACCAGTTAAACGGGTGACTCGCTGTGCCCTACAATGTGGTATGAGGGAGCAGTACTTGTGGGGTGGGATGGGGGTGGGGGTGGGGAGGGGGAGGCGGAATTGGCGCGGGTGCAGCAGTTTGAAAATGTGGGGGGAAAAAAACGGGTCCCCCGTCCAAGTTGTTCACCCAGTGGGCCTTTAAAGGACATGTACTGGCCCTGACCGGTTACAGCTCCAACGTCCGCGTGCCGTGCCCCTTTGGGAAACAACCGAAAAGCTAAAGGGACTGACCCACGTTCTTTTTTTGAAAAAAAAAAAAAAAAAAAAAAAAAAAAAAAAAAAAAAAACAAAAAAAAAAAATACCAAAAACCATACCAACAACTTGGACAGGGGCACGGCAGCTGTGACCTTAGGATGGTTGGACGCATACTGTTTTCTTTTGCAACGCCCGCTGAAGATGCTGGCGCCTAAGTTTTGCGAGGAGCAGGAGCATCTGGAAGGGAGAGATTTTAAAGAGAAAAAGCTCCCCTTTTGCAGAGGTGGTGGAGCCTTGACTGGCTGCAAAGGCATGCATGCCACTGGGCGCTGCTGCTGCTGCGTTGCTGCGGCGGCAGGATGGCCCCATCTGAGCCACGTTTTTCCCCGGCCACCCGGGTGGTGACGCTGCATGTGTTTACGCAGGGCCCTGGTGCCAGCGTTAGCTCCGGCCCGTTCAATTTTTTGCCCCACAGATTCTACAAAACCCTTTTCGGCTTTCCGGTGCTTAGCAAAGAACTCCAACCGCCGGATGGTTTTACCGCCACTGATGACTACTGCCCCCGCTGCCTCACTGAGCCACTGGTGCTACTTTCTTGGCTGCGAAAACGGGTTTTTTACCCCGTGGGTGCTTGGTCCGACCTCACCGCTGCTATCCTGCTGACCCACGGCCCCACGACCCACTTTCTGGGGTGTGCTGTGCCGACGCCAAGCGACGCCCTCTTTCCTGACTGAGAAGCCCTTGCCTCACCCCGGGTCCCAAATGCGGTCGGGGACATCATCATCTATTTGTGTTTCATCGTCACGCTGTCCTATCACCGTCTTGTTATGCCGGGCTGACCCCTTTACAACATGACCTCCCTGCCACTTCCCCAAACTATACTTTCCCCTCTGCAAGAAGCAGGCGATATTGGCCCCCTTTCTTCGCTGCCAAGTAGCTGCTGACTGCCCCCCCCCCCCTCAAATTGTTCATCCTCGAAAATAGTGGCGCTGAGCCCGACCACATGTAAACTCTGGCTGAGGGAACCGGATGGGACGGGCGGGGAGGAAGGGAGGGCCCTGCCCCCCCCGGGCCCTGAAAAATAATGGTTTGTCTGAGGTTTCCCCCCCGACTCTTGGCTGGGGTTGTAGAGTCACCTGGGGAAAGGTTTTACCCAGTCAACCATCAAGAACCCTTGGGGTTTTTGAAAAACACACGGCCCCTAGTGACAGCGGCAGTTGTGGCTCACCGAGTGACCCCTGCTGGACGTCCCCTTGCTGGGGACCTGGGCCCGTTCCCGGAATGTTTGTGCCACTGCCATCGCAGTGCAGGCCTGCCACCCTTGTCTGACATCTGTTTGTTCTGAAATGTAAGACACTGTTGTGATGTATCTGTAAAATTTAAAAATATACACCCTTTTTTTCTCCAAATGAACCCCGTAACAAACGGGACCCTTTGGGTTAAATTGGTCCCCATTGGCCCGGAAAAATTTTTGTATGTGTCGTTTAAAAACCTGTGGTTTTACAAAATGTAAAAAGCCAAACAGGCTTAAATTTTCCCTCGGGCATGAATTAGGCCAGGAAAAATGATATATTTTGACGTTGAAAAGACGGTTCTTGGGGTAGCCCCACCACAAAAAAACGCTTAGTTAACGCCTGGGTGTAAATGGCGGCAAAGAATTGAGCCGAAAAATAGTATTTTAGGTGTTACAATTGCCCTGTTTTCTACGCACAACAACAAGAGATACAGTTGTAAATTAACCTTTGCTTGTGAAATTTGGGTCAGGAAAAATTTTTTATTTTGGGTTTAAAAAGACGGTTATTTTTTTCAGCCACCGCAAACAACGTAATTTAACCCCCGGGTGTAAATTGCGCCCCAAAAAATTGAGCTGCACAAAAATATAGCTTTGTGCGTTTACAATTGGTTTTTTCACGCCCCAAAAAAACAAAGGAAAAGTTGTAATTAAACCCTTTTCTTGTAATTAGGTACAGGAAAAAAATTTTTATATTTTTGGCGTTTTAAAAAAACGGTTTATTTTTGTCATACACCCGCAAAAAAACGCTTAAATTAACTCGGGATTAAATTGCGCCAAAGAATTGAGCCCCAAAATATGCTTTTTAGGGCTACAAATTTTGTTTCTACCCACACAAAAAGAGATCAGTTTTAAAAACCCTTTTTTGTGAAATTTCTCAGGAAAAATTTACATATTTTGGCGTTTAAAAAAACGGTTTCTTGGGGTCAGCACAAGAAAAAAACGCTTAATTAACCCCCGGGTGTAAAATTTCGCCAAAAAATTGAGCCCCCCCCCCCCCCCCCCCAAAAATAGTAGCTTTGTAGCGTGCTTCAATTGCATTTTTCTACGCCACACAAAAAAAGAAAAAGATGTAATTAAACTTTGTTGTGAATTTTTGGGTACAGGAAAAAAATTTTATATTTTGGCGTTGAAAAAGACGGTTCTTTTTTCAGCACCCCGCAAAAAAAACCCTTAAAATTTAACCCCGGAGTAAATTGCGCCAAAGAATTTAGCCGCACAAACTATAGCTTTGTAGGGTTACAATTGCTGTTTTCTACGCCCACAACAAGAGAACAGTGTAAATTAAACCCTTTTTTGTGATTTAGGCTACAGGAAAAATTTATATATTTTTGGGGTTGAAAAAGACGGGTTATTTTTGTCACACACCCGCAAAACAATGCTTAATTAAACCCCTGTGTAAAATTTCGCAAAAAATTGGCCCCCCCAAACATAGTTTGTAGCTTTTTTTTCAATTGCGTGGGTTTTCTACGCCACACAACAAGAGATCAGTTGTAATTAAGCTTTTCTTTGAATTAGGTACGGGAAAAAATTTTTTATATTTTGGCGTTGAAAAAGACGGTTTATTTTTGTAAACACCCCAAAAAAAAAGTTAATTAACCCCCGGGGTAAATTGCGCCAAAGTATTGAGCGCACAAAATATACTTTGTGCGTGTGCAAAATTGCTTGTTTTCTCGCCACACAACAAAAGATCGTTGTAATTAACCTTTGCTTGTGAATTAGGCTACAGGAAAAAATTTATTTTTTTTGGCGTGAAAAAGACGGTTTTTTGGGGGCGCACACCCGCAAAACAAGCTTAATTAACCCTGGATGTAAATTGCGAGTAGAATTGAGCACCAAAAATGAAGGGTATTTTTATTGTAAAAAAGCAGTTTATTTAAATGAAAACAACAGGAAATGGGTTGATTCCCCCTGGATATTTAATGTATATGAGCTGCGTGGAGACATGGATTTCAGATCCAAACCCAAAAAATTAGAAAAAGAACTTAGAGAACGTCTTGAGACAAGCTGGACACCCCCCAGAAAAACGCTAATAAAAATCAATTCTTTATTTAAAGCTATCAGCCACGGGCAGCACCCTTTCCCCCATCATACAGTGAGAGGAGTGTGAGCTCCCCCGTCACGCCCCGGACTTAATAGGCGGGGGACGTCACAGAATCCGCCGGTCTCTGTTGGCTTTTTTCTTGCACATGTAAATTTCAGGCTTTTCCCTTTTTTCCCCCCAGAGTGCTTTGCCCCCCTGTTCGCCATGTGCCCAGCCTTTTATCAATCAAAGACCTTCGTTCACCCAAAATACCCCAAAGTTCGACTTCGTTCCGAAACCCAAAATTTTCCTGAATTTTAAATGAATTCCCTTTGTTTGAATCGTTCGCCCATCTCTATGAAAAGGTTTTTTTTTTTCTCCACCCTCATAACAGTTTTTTTTTTAACAGCTGTATAAGGGTTTGTTTTTGTAGGAAAGGTTTTATTTGTTAATTATTAGAGATGGACGAATTTCTAAAAAATTCGGTTCGCTCACTTCGCCGAATTCCCGACAAAAATAACTTCGGCCCGAATTACTTGGGGACGAATCACATTAAAAAACAGCGATTTCCAGGCTGCACAGAGCCTGCAGGGTGCTGTAGAACGTTGTGCCATGCTTAAATATGCAGGGGGGAGCTTGGTTTGGTCTTCATACAATGTTGTGTTTTAGTATGACACGCACATGACTGCCGCCGCTTAGAATCGCTTCACTATAAAATTCCCTGGGCACTTAAGAGGGCAAAACTGACCAAAAAACTGAAGAGGGAATGTAGCCTGAAAAAAGTCATGGCGCGACAGCCGGGAAAAAAACAAGCTGGGGCTCAGGTGGCAACATCAGTGACAGAGTGTTGAGGTGACGGCGGTAGCCACAGCAGAATGATGGCAGACAGTGGCACAATGACATTCTGTAGGTGTCAAAAACAGGAGTAGGCCAAAGAGTGGCACAATGACACAGTGTGTAGGTCACGGCAGCAGCCACAGCAGCAGCATGAGGTCAGACATTGGAACAATGACACAGAGTGTAGGTCACGGCAGCAGCAGCTGGAGGTCAGACAGTGGCACAATGACATTCTGGAGGTGGGAAAATAGTAGTAGGCCACAGAGTGGCACAATGACACAGTGTGGAGTGCACAGCAGCAGCATGAGGTCAGGGAGGGCACAATGGGCATTCTGGAGGTGGCAAAAAAAAAGGAGAAAGGCCACAGAGGGGCACAATGACACAGTGTGGAGGGCACGGCAGCAGCAGCAAGAGGTCAGCAGTGGCACAATGACATTCTGGGGGTGGCAAAAACTTAGTAGGCCACAGAGTGGCACAATGACAAAATGTGAGGGTCATGGCAGAGCAGCATGAGGTCAGACAGTGGCACAATAAGATTCTGGAGGTGGCACCAAATGGGAGTAGGCCACAGAGTGGCACAATGACAGAGATGGGGAGTGACGGCGGCAGCAGCATGAGGTCAGAGAGGGGACACCAATGACTTCTGGAGGTGGCAAAAACAGTAGTAGGCCACAGAGTGGCACTATGACAGAGAGGGGAGGTGACGGCGCGCAGCAGCATGAGGTCAAGACAATGGCACAATGACATTCGGGAGGTGGAAAAACAGGAGTAGGCCACAGAGTGGCCCAATGTACAGTGTGGGGGTCACGGCAGCAGCGGCATGAGGTCAGACAGTGGCACAATGACATTCTGGAGGTAAAAAAAAAACAGTAGTAGGCCACAGAGGGGGCCAATAACAGAGAGGGAGGTGATGTGGCGCAGCATGAGGTCAGAGAGTGGCACAATGACATTCTGAGGTGGGAAAAACAGTAGAAGGCCACAGAGTGGCACATACAAGAGTGGAGGTGACGGCGGCTGCAGCATGAGGTCAGAAGTGGCACAATGACATTCGAGGTGGCAAAAACAGGAGAAGGCCACAGAGTGGCACAATGACAGAGAGTGGAGGTGACGGGGGGCAGCAGCATGAGGTCAGGACAGTGGCACAAAGACATTCGGGCGGGGGCCCAAAACAGTAGTAGGCCACAGAGTGGCACAATGAAAGAGAGTGGAGGTCACAGCAGAAAGCAGCATGAGGTCAGACAGTGGCAACAATGCATTCTGGAGGTGGCAAAAACTGGAGTAGGCACAATGACAGAAAGTGGAGATGACGGCGGCAGGAGCAACAGCATGAGGTCAGAGAGTGGCACAAAGACACAGTGTGGCTGTCACAGCACCAGCAACAGCAGCAGCAGCATGAGATCATAAAGTGGAACAATGACAGAGTGTGTAGGTGGGTGGCAATACCAGTCCCTGGTAAAGATGGTTGGTGGCAGATGGAGAAACTGTCAGCAGATGTGTGGCATCAGGCGGGTGGCGGCATCAGAATAGTGAATGAGGCAGGGAGTGTGAACCCAGAACTCATTTCTCACAGTTTTTGGGTGAGGCGTCATGGCTGATGTAGTCTGGCGCCTAAGGCATTGGTGTTGTGGGAAAACCTGGCCGATCCACGCTTGATTCGTCGTCCCTTCCCCATTTCCCGTGGACAAACGGGTTCTCCTTGGGGTAACGATGGCCCCCCCGCACTGACCCCCCGCTCTCACGCCACACTACTGGCCCGGCAGGACAGCTTCTCCACTGCAAACTCGGCAAATTGGGGCCCACCATTCATTTTTGGTGCCCAGTAGTCAAGCGATCTTTAACGGGGGTGGCAGAGTGCTGCCAAGTAAGCCACCCCCTTTTGGTTAAAGGGTCGCTCCAGGCCCCTGCGCGTGCTGCTGGAAATCCCCTCACTAGGGGGTGAAGGAAGCTACTCAAAGTGAAACCAACTTAGGTTCTCTAGGGAGCGGTAGCCCCCACCCCCCCCCCCCCCTTCCCCCACACCCCGGGGCAGTAGTACGGAGCTGAAGAACCCCCCTCAGCCCTGTCGAGGGGGAACGTCCCGACAAGGCGGGCCCAAAAGACTACAAGGTTTCCCTATAGTTTTTGATTTTTGTCCCCCCTCCAATAGCTGGGAAAAAGGCTCCCATTTTGAGGGTAGCAAGGGCCCAATAGGGGGAGGCCGAAGTCTCCTCTGCCGGATGCTGACTATTCGGCTCACTACCAGGCAAATCACAGCGCGGGGCCCTGCCAAGGGCTCCCCAGGGGCCCGCCTGCCTCCCTCTCCACGTAACTGCCCCGGTCTTGGGGGGTCATTTCCCTCGTTTCCTCACCCATCCACCCCCTCCAGCTGCCCTCTCCTCCTTCTTGTCACCTGGTAAAAAATCCACTCTTTTTCACCAGAAAATGCATCGCCCCATGTCCCCCTCCTCCTTTTCCCCCACGACCATGGGGCCGCGGATGTAGTCGCCCGTCTCCAGTCCTCTGCCCAAAGTTTTTCAGTATGTCCGGCATAAAGAGTGGAATGAGTTATTATCCCGTAGTCCTGGGATGACAAATAACGTGGCCCCCCTCGAATGGCCTCAACAAACGGCGGGTGCACCATGGGCTGTAGGGGCTGACATCAAAGTTACCAAGGGGTACTCTGTCCCCCTGGATCATAAAAAAAATCGTTAATGGCCTTTTAAAGGGGAAACATCGCAAAAACAGAGTGTGTTGGGGGGGCCCGTTTGCCGCTGCAACTCAAGGGGGGTGTTCGGGCTTTGTAGGAATGGATGAAGGATGTTTCCTTTTTTAAAAATCTTCTGAAATCGGTGGAAGTTCAGGACCTTTTCACAACCAGATTGAACACATGCGCCAGCGGGGCTGGGTCATCCCCCCTGGTGCACGCGGACACTGTTCCCCCCATTGCCCGTCACCATGGTTCCGATTTGCAGTTGGCGGAAAAAACCACACATGATTTTTTTTCTGCATGACGGGGAGCAGTTCCTCCCTGGTGATTTGTTCGCCGAGGAAAGCTAGGTGTAGAACTGGGGAACCGTTGTCCCCTACACATTGGTAGATGGAAAAAACTTGTGGAGCTGATTGGTGGTGGGGTGGAGGAGGGGGGGCGGACATTGGCGCAGGGAGCAGTTTGACAAAGTGGAGGGGGGGAAAACGGCGTCTCCCGTCCAGTTGTTTGGTGTGCCTGGGCGGGAAAAACATTCACCCCGTGGGTGTAAAGGCAGTCGGACTCCGGTTCCGGCGCGCTAGAGGAGGCTAAGAGAAGGGCTCCGGGTTTCCTAACTCCCCGGGCCCTCAAGCCCCCCGCCCGCTTAACCCCCCCCGAAACCGGCGCAAGTGGCGCCGACATCCTCGTCCGCTCCGGTGCACAGAGCGAATGCAGTTAATGCGGGGAGCATCAGGGGGGGGGTTGCAGCCGCAAGCCAGGGGGAAGATGGCGTCCAAGATGGGCCCAGCCCCAGGCGCGACACGGAGCGGGAGGGTCCTGCAGGCAACATCCCCGGGACCGCAGGGGGAAGGTACTGAAACCCCGGAGAGGAGGAAAAACCCGGGGACCCTCAACACAAAGAGCTGGCCCCCGGTACCACATTGATACCCCCAGCAAAAACAGCGCATTAGAGGACAGTCACCAAATCAGTCAAAAGCTCGTCCCACAACCCATCTGCCCCGCAAGAGAGGTGTCCTCAAGGCCCAAGCTTTTTGAATATGAGCAGAGACTGAGCTGTGTTGGGATGAATCCTGGGGGCCCGGAAAACTGGCATAAGCTTTTAAAGAAAACGGCCCCCGCTAGAATCCAAGTTGGAGGACCTAGAAATCGCTCAAAGGGGAAAAAAATTTAAGGATAATAAGTCCCCGAAAGATTTAAAAACCTCAGCGTTTCCCCACCTGTGGCAGAAGTTATTCCCAGCGCTGGGCATGGACAACCGTTTAAAAAGGGAAAAAAAGGCACACAGGATTTGGCCCCCCCTAGAAATGGTCCCAAAAATAAGGGCCCGGATAGAACGAGCCGGGATTGTAAAGTACCTGGACTTTTTTGAAAAAGCTCGCCCCGCTGCAAACTACAGAAAAAAAAAAAGGCAGCCAGGGGCAGTGGGGGGA